>JAODAL010019216.1:0-72704 GCA_025379985.1 Phyllomedusa bahiana
CAGTAAATTAGATACATGTGTAACGTGCCAGGGTCACAGAGGAGAGGATGGGAAGTGATAGTTTAAAGTCATAGTGGCTAGACACCCAATCCTCTCTTGTTCTCCTTGATACCGTTACAGTGCATAGGGGGTCTGCTTGTTCAGGAGTAGGTGGTGTTCCTCCAGTGTTCCCCCGGGACACACTCTGTAGATAGGCCTACCTGTCCAGATGGTAGTTGAGGAGTCCTTGATGTTGTCAGCCGAGTAATAGACAGGAGGCAAGGTGGTATAACACAAACAGTTCTTTACTCCAGGCTAGATGTTACCTCCCAAGACACGTCTGTAAAGCCTGGAGCAGAGGTGGCAGGACTTCTCACATTCTAGGTGTAACTCACATACTGCCTAAGTGAACAACTGCCTAACTGACCAACTGAACTCCTCCCATCTGGGTACCTTTATTTATAACCTCTGGCCACAACCTAGTTGCCTAGTTTACCACCACTCTGTTTCAGGCTTACACAGCATATCGGCATAAAAACTTAGCATTGACACTGACACGTTATATTGCACACAATAAACAATGGCGTCCATAGTAGACATTATCATGAGACACAAATAAAATTAGGAGTGTACACTCCTGTACACTACATACTCCCCCTCTTAAAAGAAAGCTGTCCTCGGCGTCTGGTGTCATTAGCAATAAAGGTAGTTAGGGATAATTGCAAAGCACTGATGGTAATATATAACATTTTTCTCATTCAGTGGTGAGGTAACAAGCATAACAAATACAATATAAACAGTGTATAATATTACAGTTTTATCCATATCCAATAATTAAATGTCCAACTTCTCTTGACATGTAAAGGGAATAAACAAGGAAAATGTCCAAAAGTCCTTGGCATATAAACCTTGGGAAAGTTAAGGGAACAAAACAGGAACAATGTCCATGCAGCTCTTGGTATATAGTCCATGCAGGCATTATAGAATACAAAGGACTAACAGTCTAATTTGCCCATCAAGTCCAGGCTGAGGGTTGTGCAGACCATCAGGATATATTTCCTAGTGGCAACCTGGAAATAGGAAGAATTAGTCACAATATCTTGAGGGTATTTTACCTTTTGTACTCCTCTCCGATCGTCGAAAAGTGAATGTATCTGCAGTAGCAGCAGGCTGGTCTGCAACAATCTGTTCTTCCAATGTGGTATCAGTCTCTGCTGCTAAGGGTTCAGTGGCAGGTTCACTAGAAACCATCCATGGCCCAAGAAAGTCATCCATGGCCCAAAGAATAAGCTGAAAGGATTACTAACAGTGTCTTTCTCCACCTTAGATGATGACTTTTCATTTTCAGCTGGAGACAGTTCAGTAGTTGTTGACTTGTTGGAGTCATCTTCTCTTAGACACAGCTTTAGTCGGTTACGGTGAACAACTTGCGGTTCTTTTCCTTCTTTTACAATCTCATATACATCTGTTCCTGGATATGGAATGGCCTTGACTCTGTAGGACTCAGTCTCCCACTTAGTATCTAACTTGCTAGTACGGTGGTTATTTTTCAGCCAAACTTTGTCACCTATTTTTAGTGGTTCCGCACTGGCATGCAAGTTGTAGTCTATTTGTTGTTTCTTCCGGGCTTCCTCCATACGGGCATCCACAATCTCTCTGGCATCAGCCAGGCGCCTCTGATGGTCATTCACCCAGTCAGTCTCTGGTAGCGGATTGATGACATCAGGAACCCGTACATTCAAGACAAGGTCAGAGGGTAGTTTACCCTGACGGCCAAACATAAGAAAGTAAGGAGTGTACCCAGTTGAGCAATGCACAGTATTGTTGTACATATACACCAACTCAGGTAGCAAAGCTGGCCAGTCAGCTCTTTTGGTAGGTGGTACAGTTCTAAGCATCTCTATAAGGGTTTGGTTCATCTTCTCACATAAGCCGTTTCCTTGTGGATGATATGCTGTGGTCCGTAGCTTTTTGCAATTGTAGAAAGTACAAAGTTCTTGAAACAACTGGGATTCAAAGGCAGATCCCCGATCAGTAAGGATCTTTTCAGGGCACCCATAAGGTAACATAAAACTCTTCCAGAAGTTGGAAGCTGTAGTCTTTGCTGTCAGATCCTTCACAGGAACTGCTACTACGAATTTGGTATAATGATCAATTATTGTCATGGCATATGCATATCCATTACGACTGGGTTCTAGCTTCACATGGTCTATGGCAACAATGTCTAGTGGCTGGTGGCTCACTATGGGATGAAGTGGGGCCTTTTGATTATGTCGTTCACCTCTCGCTAGCGTGCAGGCAGGGCATTCTTTGCACCAAGTTTCTATGTCACTTCGCATACCAACCCAATAAAATCGCCGTCGGATGGTTGCTTCTGTTTTTTGAACACCAAAATGTCCAGATCGGTCATGGTAGGCTTCCAATATCACATGGGCATCATGACGAGGTATCAAAATTTGGTACAATCTTTCACCCGAGGTGGGGTCTAATGTGCTCCGCCTGATGAGCCCCCTCTGTATGAAGAGACGCTTCCTCTGCCTCCACAGTCGAACAAGTTCCATATCGGGATGAACCTGGCGAAGTCTATCAGGAACTCTTCTGCTCACAAGAAAGTCCTGTAGTTCTCTAAGGGTTCGACTCTCTTCTTGGAGTGTCTTCCATTGAGCCTCATCTTGGAGTTGATCAGAGGGTAACGTTTGGTGACGTGGCTCTCCTTTTCCCTGACTGCTAGTTGCATTTTGTTGAGCAAAACGAGTGTAGAATGCTGGCATCTCTACTTCTTCCCAGTCATCTTCACTTCTGGGTGGTTCTTCTCCAGTTGGTAGACGGGATAAAGCATCAGCATTCGTGTTGCATTTTCCTGCACGGTACCTCACAACAAAGTCAAAATTGGCGAGTCTTGAGGCCCACCGCTGTTCAAGGGCTCCTAGTCGGGCCGTGTTCAGATGCGCCAGAGGGTTATTATCTGTGTATACTATGAAGGGAGTAGCTGCCAGATAGTCCTTAAACTTTTCTGTTACAGCCCAAACAAGTGCGAGGAATTCCAGCTTGAAGGAGCTATAGTTTTGATCATTCTTCTCAGCACCTCGGAGAGCACGACTGGCGTAAGCGATTACTCTTTCCTTTTTGTTCTGAACTTGTGATAGGACAGCGCCAAGTCCTTGCATGCTGGCGTCAGTATACAGATGGAACGGTTGACTGTAATCAGGGTGGTTGGGTCAAGAATAGGTGGTTGGGTCAACAGTCTCTTTAGGGTCTGGAAAGCAGTCTCTTGCCTCTCTGTCCACTGGATAGGTAGTCTCCTTTTCAGTTGCTCACGTGGGTACCCTCGGAGTAGTTCTTGCAAGGGCTCAGCCACTTGAGCGAAATGGGGAATGAAGCGACGGTAGTAGCCAGCAAAACCCAGGAAACTTCTTATTTCTTTCACAGTAGTTGGAGTCGGCCAATTCTGGACTGTGGAGATTTTCTCAGGGTCAGGTAGTACACCTTCAGCGCTAACAACGTGGCCTACGTAATTCACTTGCGGTTTCAAGAGATGGCACTTGGAGGGTTTGACCTTCAGCCCATGCTTGATCAGAACTTGGAAGACCTCAGCCAGATGGTGCAAGTGGTCTTCATATGTTTTGGAGAATATAATGACATCATCCAAGTATAGGAGTACACTTTCAAAGTTCCGGTGCCCTAAACATCGCTCCATGAGCCGTTGGAAGGTAGCAGGTGCATTACAAAGTCCAAATGGCATACTGTTAAACTGGAATAGGCCCATTGGAGTGGTGAAGGCAGTCTTCTCCCGGTCTTCAGGTGCTATAGGTACTTGCCAGTACCCGCTGGTTAAGTCCAATGTTGAAAAGTAAGCAGCTGTTCCTAAGGCGGTCAAAGATTCTTCAATGCGTGGCAAGGGATAGGCATCCTTGTGAGTGATGTTGTTCAGCTTGCGGTAGTCTACACAAAATCTGATGGTTCCATCCTTCTTCTTGACCAGGACTATAGGTGCAGCCCAAGGACTCTGACTGTCTTGAATGACATCTGCTTCTTTCATCTCATTTATAAGTTTTTTAACAGGCTGGTACATAGAAGGTGGAAGAGGTCGATATCTTTCCTTGATTGGAGGATGATCACCTGTAGGTATGGTATGCTGCAACAGGGTGGTCTGACCAAAATCCAATGGGTGTTTGCTGAAGGCTTGATGGTATTTACAGGCCACAGCTAGAACATCATTGATTTGCTCAGCTTTAGTAGTAATGTCACCTACATGGATCTCAGTCCACCATGGTTCTCTTGGACTCTTCTTTTTATCCTCTTGAGTGATTTGATGGCAGGAAGCAGTTGTCTTGCTAATAATGTCTTCAAAGGTAACTTGGGAGAGTTTAGCAACTGGGTAGAACTTGTGTAGCTTTATTGGAGTATCACCAAAATTTAAGAGACGGACTGGTACTCTACCATTGGAAACAGTCACTAGGCTTCTTGCAACTCTCATCATTGAATGCTCCTTGGTTAGGATTGGTTCTATGAGGGCTTGGTAATCCTGACCTCTAATGCCTGGACAGGCTCGGCACCATAACAGGGTCTCAGTGCCAGGTTGTAAGATCACTGGATGGATGTCTCCGATGCGAGCTCTGCCAACTTCTCCTTTGTGGTTGGCAAATCTTTGTTGGGCACGGAGTGTTCGGATGGCATGTTGAATAGCTTCCTGACAGGAGCAGGGAGCTGCTTGCAGACTTGCATGTAGGGCTTTAAGCATTTCTCCATAACAATTTTTAAGAACATTCATGCCCAGAACAACTGATGGAGTATTCTGGTCATCCACATCTACTATGATCACACCCTGATGAGGTAACTCAGTCTGACCAATCTGGATTGTAGGCTCCCAGTAACCCTGGTGACGAATTGGTTGACCATTACTGGCAATAACCGTCAGCCAAGTATCTGGGGGTTGAAAAAGTTAATTTAAGTCCCAATAATTCATGTATACACCCTTTTGAAGAGTAGTTACCTGTGACCCTGTGTCCAACAGGGCAGTGAGGAGTACTCCATTAATGCGTATGTTCACTTGTGAACAGGGCGCGACATAACGTGGCAACCACATTAGGGCTCCAAGTGGACCTCTCTTTCTTCCTCCCGAGGCTCGGTCTTTGGCTTTGAGGCAACGTCCATTTAATTGATAGCACTGATCCTCTCTGTGTCCATATTTGCGACAATGCTTGCAGAAGAGTCTTCGTCTGCAGTTGGCCTTGTCAAGTGGAACATGTCCAGGGCTCTGGTAGTTTCGTGATGATGTCTTAACTGGATAGCTTCTGTAGGTTGATAATTCACCTTGTGGATGGGACTGCAGGTCTAGACTTTCCAGCTTTTGGCACAGATTTTCCAGGCACTTGGTCAGGACAGTGACCTGATCCTGTAGTAGGGATACAGTATCAGGAATTTGGGCCTGTGTAGACTGTGTAGCAAGAAGGTTGTCTCCTGGAAGTGCAGAGTTAGCAGGCTTGGCACCACCACTGGAATTGGCGGGTAACACTGGAGGGAGGTTCTGTCCCATCAGGTGCTCTTTTCCTAGTATTCGGATCGACAGCTCTTTAAAGTCCAGGAAGGTGATATCTGGATGTTGAGCAGCAAGCATCCTGAGTTGACTCTTAAGGGACTCCGTCTCTGCTCCCTCTATGAACTGTTCTTGGAGGGTTTTGTCGGTATCAGCTGCTTCGCGAGGGTCTACTTGGATAACAGCTTTTAAAGCCTCCTGGAGGGCCAGAGCAAAATTCCTGAGGGATTCTCCAGGCTGCTGCTTTCTCCCAAAGAATTGTAACTTTAATTCAGAGATAGTGCTGATCTCAAATGTAGCTTGCAGTCTCTTAATTATCTGTTCTGCAGTTCTTTTCTCTGAGTGGGGCCAGGACTTCACTTCCCTTAAAGCAGCACCCTCCAGCTGGCCAATGAGAATCTCCACCTTTTGTTCAGGGGAGACAGGATACAGTCTGAACATAGCCAGCATCTTTTCACGAAAGTCCCGGAGGGTGTGTGATTCTCCACTGTAACGAGGGAGCCAGGGGGCCCCAAAGAAATACGGCATAATAAGTGGCATAATACCAGTTGTAGGGGTGAAGGACTCACTGGAAGCAGGTTGCTCACTGTCCCTAACATCTGTCATGGTGAGCAGTTGGTCAGAAAATGCCAAACAAACAAACAAAAATCTAGCGTCTCTAAATGGGGTGTTGCCTGTTTGCTCCCCCTCTTTGTGGAAAGTACTCACTGGGCAGGTCTGTGCTGGCTCTTTTCCTTACAATTTTCTTTTTTTATATCCTCTTCACAAGGCGCTCATTCAGGACTTGTTGCAAATTTTGCGGCTTTTGCATCCGTTTGAATTTAACTGTTCTCTCCAAGGCAGTTACAACGCTTCTGGGATTTCGTAACGGCTTTTTGCATCCGTTTGAATTGAACTGTCATCTCTCTCCAAAGAGCAGTTACTCAGGGCTTGTTGCCAGGCAGATTTTGTAAGGGCTTTTTCTGCCATTTTTACAGACTGTGATGCAGTTGAAATTACAGAGATTTTGACTAAAGTCTTCTATAGCACCGCAATTGTGATGAATTTAAGTAATAATCGACAGTCTTTAAACACTTGATAGGGCACACATTCAAGTTGAATCCTGTTCGTGACGCCAATTTATGTAACGTGCCGGGTCACAGAGGAGAGGATGGGAAGTGATAGTTTAATGTCACAGTGGCTAGACACCCAATCCTCTCTTGTTCTCCTTGATACCGTTACAGTGCATAGGGGGTCTGCTTGTTCAGGAGTAGGTGGTGTTCCTCCAGTGTTCCCCCGGGACACACTCTGTAGATAGGCCTACCTGTAGAGATGGTAGTTGAGGAGTCCTTGATGTTGTCAGCAGAGTAATAGACAGGAGGCAAGGTGGTATAACACAAACAGTTCTTTACTCCAGGCTAGATGTTACATCCCAAGACACGTCTGTAAAGCCTGGAGCAGAGGTGGCAGGTCTTCTCACTTTCTAGGTGTAACTCACATACTGCCTAACTGACCAACTGCCTAACTGACCAACTGAACTCCTCCCACCTGGGTACCTTTATTTATAACCTCTGACCACAACCTAGTTGCCTAGGTAACCACCACTCTGCTTCAGGCTTACACAGCATATCGGCATAAAAACTTAGCATTGACACTGACACGTTATATTGCACACAATAAACAATGGCTTCCATAGTAGACACTATCATGAGGCACAAACAAAATTAGGAGTGTACACTCCTGTACACTACACATGGAACAGCTTAGTGAAGATAATTTGGCTCTAAGAGTGACAGAAAAAAATTGAGAGGCTAAAATACTTCATTCCTTTCAATGGCTAACTGAAAAGATGAGGACAGCTTGCAAGCAGGGGCGTAGCTATAGGAGGTGCAGCGGTAGCAGCTGCTATGGGGCCCTGCATCCTGAGACATAGGAGATTTGAAGACGGTGTGTTATACAACTACTGAACCCCCAAAACTGCAACTTTTGGGCACTGAGTATGATTTAGCAAATCCAAGCCCTCTGTATAATATATATCCATGAATATGAGTGTTAGGCGTAATGTGAGCCTGCAAATGTCACCAAATAACAGCTTCTGGGTGGGGGAAGGATGCAGCCAGCAATACCAGGCTCCGTAACTATTGCTGTCTATGGAGAGGAAAATGCTATTTAAGAGCAGTCTGTACAGTACAGAGAGTGAGCTGAAAATGGTGTTCACAAGGCAATACAGTGAAATAAATATAACATGGTCATGTGATTTTAGCAGCTAATGAGAGCCCTACACCTCAGCGATGACGTTTTTGACACTTCTCTGTGCTCTGCACTGATTGGATGGCCTCCAAAAGTGCAGAAAGGTGATTGGATGGCTGCCAAAAGTACAGAAAAGTGATTGGATGGCCGCCAAAAGTGCAGAAAGCCGCTGAAAACGAAACTGAAAATGGCGTGTGGATCTAGAAATAGAGCTTTACTCGAACGAACAGTAAAATGTTCGGTTCGAGTTCTAAAAATTTGAGAAGTTCTACTAGAACTTAACTTGTCTAGAACAGTTCAATCAACATTATATATAACCCATAGCCCCAAACACAGCTAACTTTATAGCAACTACTATGTATGACCCCACATCACACCCCACATTCATTACAGACCCCAGACTCAGACTTTAACTAAAACCCCAAAATACATATCAGATATGAAAAACACTCATTACTGCTCACTTGCATATATAGAGAGATAGCAATTTTCATATGGGTGCTTGTACTGGTCCACATAGAGCCCTGAAGGTCATTGGATGAATATCCAACTACAGGCAAGTTTTTCTGGCACCAGAAAACAGAAGAGCTTCAAAATCCAACCTTTATGTTATTCCATTAAAAACTTATACACAATTATTTTTCCATCAATAATGCATTTTAAGCCAGTCTAACTCTTAGCAGAAGCTATGACTAAGAATCAGACCGACTCGAAATGCGTCAGTGATGGACACTAATTGTGTGTAAGTTTTTCTGCCTGAAAAGCAACCATAAGCCTGCCATGTCTGGGCTCATTATGCTCAAGGGCCCATCGGGGGGATTCCTCTGCTCCCTTGTGGTTCAGTCCAAGTCCATATTTATATTACTAACCATTTTGTGTAAGTTATTTCAGAATTGGAGTTGAAAGCTGTTAATTCTTCAACAAAAGAGATCATCTGGCCACAAACCGTCTGTGGTCCAGAGGCAGGCAGCCCCACTACATCCGGCTTAGAGACCTACTTGAAGGACTAGAGAAAATTGAGAGAAGAAGGGAATAAAAGTAAGAAAAGATAGAAGAAAGAGGAGTATTGTATTGTCAATACCACAGTTGTACATTTATTGGTATAACTGTATGGAAGTCCCTGGTCCACCACGAATGTAGGGGCCTGGAAGTGCTCCAGTTGAGCCTAGAAGGAACATATGTGGGCAGGGCAGGTAGAGAAATTATTTATGCTTAAAGTGTGTGTTGCAGGCTAAGGGGACTAAGAAATTGTGATAATTGTAAAGTCGGTCAAGATCTGAGAAGCTGTTGTCTCTACTGTTCATCACAGCACACCACCCCTAGTAATTCTCATTTAGCATCACCCACTTACTTGCATATGTGATGCCCATGCCACCGACACCCTATACACTACTGGTGGCTCCTACTTATTGTATAAAAAGCAGGTGGCACTTACAGGTATATGATCATGAAATCTTATGAACTTTCCATGCACATACATAGTAGAATTACAGTTGTTATTTAAGGTGGTATTTTCAGAGATATAACTGATTACATTGTTTTACAGCTGCAGAAAAATCCTCAACCAAGCTTTGTGCTCAGTATTAAGTCAGACTATGAACAACAGCTCTGCTACATCAGTAGAAAAAATAAATAGTGAAGATTTTAGGTCTATCATGAATTTACTCTGTCAGGTGGTGTGCGGTGTGCAACACGTGATAAGCGATGTGGGTCTTTTGTATAGTAGATGCAGTTAGCGATCCCACATTACAAGAGAACATATTAATGGAAACTGTTCTCCTGTGACAAAGTCCTCTTCGGTTTAGTAAATAAACTGATATAAAATTCAGAAAATTTCAAATGAATTTTTAATGAATGTTAGGACCTATTCCTTACTGTAATGCTACATGAATCTCAGAGACATTATAGTGAATAATAGGTTCAGAAGTAATTGCAAACTGTTGGTATCTATAAGATTATGCTTAATAAAATGATGGAGTGCATGTTCTATAGTAATAGTCTATGTTTTCTGTATCAATAATGGCTCAAGTGCTCTCCATAGCTACTCAATATTGGCTGCATGTCACAACTTCTGGGCATATAGAATGACTTGTTGGGCTATCATTTGGAATATTGATTGAAACTCACCTTCACAGTGAATACTTTTCATATGGAAGGAATTACAGAATAGAGTGGATCAATAGATTATTCCCTTTCTCTATTTTCAGATGTGGATATAGATATATCTCTTGGGATGGTGGCTACATACATTTAATACTTAGTTTATTTGAGATAATATCTGGAGAAAACAGGTGACCATATAAAAAAAGACTCCAGTTGCCCCCTAGGGTATGTTCACACAACATATTTGCATCACGTAATTCAAAGCGTATTTGCGGCAAAGTATGCGTCTCAAAAACACCTCAAACAATTGTCACACCCAGCACTCATTGAGTGCAGTGAAAAATCCTGAATCTACGCCCGTATTTCTCGGTGCACATTGTATGCGTCATAGGACTGACCTGTCAATTGTTTGCAGTGCTTATGTGCCAAGAAATACATAACATAGGGCATTGCGCGGCATAAGTATGTTGAAATTATGCCCTTCAAAGAGCGCAATGAACGCATATTGCGCCGCATGAACTCGCTCTTATCCCCACTTTGGCATCACCATATAATAAAACCTCTGCTCCATCATTAAAGAGTGGAGGCTGTCTCAATCTCTTGGCTGCATGTGTAAACCAGTCCATCTCTATTGGTTTACGACTGATATTTTTCACCTGCACAGAACGTAAAGGATTAATAAGTATTAAAAGCATTGTCCAACAATTGTCCTGTACTGAAAGCATTGTGCTACAAGCTCAAAGAAAATAAAAATCTCAGATAATTTGCCTGTGATGTTTTCTAAGATAAGTTGTTCTTTTCCTGTGCTATATGCAGCCTCCCTTCTCTGTGGCCGAGCAGCAGCATTTCCCGCTTGAAGCTGATTTTCTTTTCCCTGTGAAACTACAACCCTAGGCAGAGGCGTAACTTCAAGCTCTTGGGCCCTAATACAAAACATTAAATAAAGCCCATCAGCTACCATTTACAATACTGGTGTCTTCTTATGTGGCAGAAGGGCATTTCGACCCCTCAGGCTACCATTGCTACCAATGCATCCCCTATAGCTACGCCCCTGATCCCAGGATTCTTTGCTTTTCTATGCCTTTCTCCCTCTCAACCACAGTCTCAGTGAGTGCATGCCTCCTGTCGCCACCATCAAGCTTAAAACCTTGGGAGCTAGGATCAAAGAAGTGTGGCTGTAAAGGTCACCCTGAAAAATATAAAAAAAACTATGATCACCTGATCACCTGGACTCGACACAGATCCTGTGTTTGGAGAAACAGATCAACTTAGCTACCTGTCATTATCCTCTTACTAACACAGGACATCCTGGTACATCCTGATGCCAGTTAGGTTCTATGTAGAAGGATTACACAGTAACATAGAAGGCTAGCAACTGTATCTGACACCCGCTGATAACAGCAGAAAATGTAGCCAGCTTCGCTCACTGCTATTTAAACCCTTAGACGCAGTGGTGATCGATAAATGAATGAGAAATGGTGCTGGACACTGTTTCTCACTACGATCGGCACCCCTATGGCGGAATCGTGGGGTGCCGATTGGTTAACATGGTGGCTGGAAGTCTTTTGAAGGCTTCCATTGCCTCCATGTGTACTGTTTTCTAAGGCATGAAGTGGTAAAACCTCCATCTTTTTTCATACTTTTGCATTGCTTATAATGATTGCTCCCTCTAGTAGTCAAGTACCCTAGGGTTGAAGTAAAGAAAAATCATGTTTTAAAGTGTAAAAAAGAAAATAATATAATAAGTTCAAATCACCCCCTTTTGCCATTTTAAAAATGAAAAAAATAAAATAATAAAAAGTTACACATAATTGGTGACGCAATATCCTTAGAAGTCAGATCTATTAAAATTTTACATAATTTATCCCGTACACTTAACTCTGTATAAAAAGGAATTAAAAATTCCAAAATTGTGGTTTCTTTTAGTTATTTGGTCATTTCACGGTCCCAAAAAATTAGAATAAAAGTGATCAAAAAAGTCGCATATATCCCAAAACTGTACCAATACACTTCGTCTGCAAGAAATGCACCATCACTCAGGTCCATAGGTGAAAAAGCAAAAATGTTATTGTTTACAGAAAATGGCGCTGAAACACAAATTTAAAAAATAGAAAATATTCAGATTTTTTTTAACGGTGCTAAAACATAACAAAAAACTCTATATATTTGGTATTGTTAGATTTGGATAAACCTTTAAAGTACAGAGAACACATCATTTATACCGAAGAGTGAACTCCATAAAAACAAAACCCCCGCAAACACTATTACAGGTTTTTTTTCACGTTTTGCCCCACTTAGATTTTTTTGCGATTTCCCAGTATATTCTATAGTATGGTCAATGACACCATTAGAAAGCACATCTTGCCCCACAAAATAAAAGTCCCCATATGTAGCTGGAAAAATAAAAACGTTATGGCTGTTGGAGAAGGGGTAAAATAGCTGACATAGATATGATGTAGAAATGCAGGAACCATAAAGAAAAAACAATGAATGTTCGTTACAAATGTATTGTATAGAACAACATTTTTTTCCACTTGACAACACCATTATGTCTGGACGTGGAGCTAAAAGTATGTCTCCTGCTTAGACAAGGAATATACCCTCAAGTCAACTCTGGTTCTCCAGCGTATTGTTGGTGGTTCCACCAGCTAGACTACCAGAGACAGGCTTACCATTGGGAACCTCTTTGGTGATCAGCCCCTTTAAACATGAGACACGTGTTATTTTGTTCAGTCACTTAACACCAGTAAAAATACTTTAGCCGTATAAAGTGAAACGGCAAGAGTCCTTGGGACTGTACTTCACGTCTATGATCCTTCATCTTCCACACCACTATGGACATTTGATTGGCTTTACAGGGAGGATGTTTTGAAGGATCTATGCAGCATTGAGATCTTCCTACATAGACCAATTCAGAAGAAATTAGAAAGAGAATAACATGGTCTTCATGTACCGTTTTAGACCCATCTTAAATAGTTCAAAGGTTTTTTTTCTGAGGGAATCATAAAGTAACTAGGGCTTGTAAAATTTTTCAGCCCTATTTTTGTACATTACCATATTTAATGGAGCCTATCTGACTGTACCTATATGGATTCCATGCAGGAATCGTTAGCACCTCTTTTGAACACAAGTCTGGGGCCTTGTGTACCATGTGTATTAGCAAGGTCAGAGAAACAAGCATTAAATCCTTCAAATCTCCAAGCAAAGTGCCATCACTATCGAAATTATGCAGTGGTTCAGCACTCAGGTAAAAAAAAAGTAAACTTTATTCCAGCTGTAATTAAAAATCCACTTGAAACCATAAAATCAAGCAAGCTTATGCAGTTTGAAATCCTACTGCATTTATAGTGATAACTGTGACAAAGTCTAAGACTGCCATGACCAAAAACGTGAGAGGTGTTAAAAATACATAGACAAAGTTTTCTCTAAAGTTTTAAGTACTTTTTAAAAACTTGATTGGAATGAGACCAAAACTTCACTAACGTGCAATTTGTTGAGGTTCTGAAATTGGCTTCAGTGATCGAAAAGGAGATGCTACGTGAGATGGTTAAAGAGGTTTTCTGATTACATTGATTAGCTTTTAAAGAAATGTTCTGAGATTTAGAAATGCTCTTTGGTTTGTTGGGTCATGATAAAGAATAGACGATAAGATACATACTTACCTCCCGGAAGCTCTTGTTCAGTCCCCGCTTCAGGGGAAGAAGAGTGCAAGAGTTATGTAATGTCATGTGTAGTAGCTGTAGGGTTGGTCCAAAAAGTCAACGCCACTGGAAGGTCCATAGAATCAACTCCACTGGTGGGCCCCATGGATCAAATTCACTGGTGGGCCCCAAGGATCAACTCCACAGGTGGGCTCCAAGAATCAACTCCACTGGTGGGCTCCAAGAATCAACTCCACTGGTGGGCTCCAAGAATCAACTCCACTGGTGAGCAACAAGAATCAGCTCCATTGGTGGGCCCCAAGATTCAAATCCACTGATGGGCCACAGACAACCCAGTCTGAAACTGGCCATGAGTCAGTGTGGCCACAACATAGAAACCAGCCGAAAGCTTTACCCAAGTGCTGAGTCATCACATAACTAGTACTCTATTTAATGCCCTAATGAAGGCCCTGATCATCAATAATGAATTGCTAACAAAGCTTAAGACCACTTTATCCTTACCAATAGTCAAGACAGTAGATTCTGAAGACTACTGGGTATGATCAATATCGAGTGACAAGTCCTAACCCTCATTCTAGAACTCGCCACCAACAATTGGCCCCAGTGCTTACTATTGTTTCTTGTGACTATACTTCCTTGATCCTGCCATTACAAACCATCAGCTGATTCAAATTCCCAGTGCTGGACTTTGCCATGTTAATCCTGTCAAGTTGAAATGATATACAACATTATATATATAGATGGTCACACATCACATGGGGACAGAGGGCCATAATTTCCAAAATATCAAACTTTAAGATCGGAGCCTTAATGGTGCTTCTTATTGACCTCTCATTCCTAAATAAACTATTTGACTTACATGATATGGAATGGATATGTCAAGTGAGATATACAGTATCTCACAAAAGTGAGTACACCCTCTTAAATATTGTTTTAAATTTTTTTCATGGGGCAACACTGAACATAGGACACTTTGATACAATGTAAAGAAGTCGGTGTACAGCTTGGATAACAATGCAAATTTGGTGTGCCCTCAAAATAACTCAACACACAGCCATCAATATCTAAACCACTGACAACAAAAGTGAGTACACCCCTAAGTGAAAATGTAAATGTATCCAATTTGTCATTTTCCCTTCACAGGGTCATGTGACTTGGTCTCAGGTGTGAATGGGGAGCAGGTGTGCTAAAATTGTTGTTATCGCTCTCACACTCACTCATACTGGTCACTGGAAGTTCAAAATGGCAAAGAACTGTCTGAGGATCTGAAAAAAAGAATTGTTGCTCTACATAAAGATGGCCTAGGCTATAAGATGATTGCCAACACCCTGACACTGATCTGCAGCACAGTGGTCAAGACCATACAGTGGTTTAACAAGACAGGTTCCACTCAGAACAGGACTCGCCATGGTCGACCAAAGTAGTTTAGTGTACATGCTCAGTGTCATATCCAGAGACGAGTGCTACCAGCATTGCTGCAGAGGCTTAGGGGTGGGGGTCAGCTTGTCAGTGCTCAGTCCATACGCCACACACTGCATCACATTGGTCTTTATGACTGTCGTCCTAGAAGAAAGCGTCTTTTAAATATGTTCTACAAGAAAGACTGGAAACAGTTTGCTGAAGACAAGCAGACTAAGCACATGGACTAGTGGAGCCATGTCCTGTCGTCTGATGAGACCAAGAAAAACTTATTTTGTGCAGATGATGTCAAGTGTTTGTGGCAGCAACCAGGTGAGGAGTACAAATAAAAGTGTGTCTTGCCTACAGTCAAGCGTAGTGCTGGAAGTTAAGGCAGTGCTGGAAAAGAATAATGGTCGCACAAAATATCGACAATTTGGGCACTATTTGTCCATTTTCACTTAGGGGTGTACTCACTTTTGTTTCCAGCGGTTTACACATTGATGGCTTTGAGTTG
Source organism: Phyllomedusa bahiana (assembly GCA_025379985.1). Classification (NCBI taxonomy): domain Eukaryota; kingdom Metazoa; phylum Chordata; class Amphibia; order Anura; family Hylidae; genus Phyllomedusa; species Phyllomedusa bahiana. The sequence continues at coordinate 15,425 of JAODAL010019216.1, forward strand.
AGTTATTTTGAGGGCACCAAATTTTTCCTGTTATACAAGGTGTACACTGACTACTTTACATTGTATCAAAGTGTAATGCTTTCAGTGTTGTCCCCTGAAGAGATATAATACAATATTTACATAAATGTGAGGGGTGTACTGACTTTTGTGAGATGCTGTATATTGTCAATGATATTGTAATACATATATAAAATTGATGTATTTATGACACAGCAGCCAAAAAAAACAAACATATTTCTCTTATAAAGTCAAATTTAGGAGCATGTTCCATTAGCTTTGGCCTACACGATACACATCATTTCACTAAAAACATGTCTACGCGGATTTCTCAGCTGCTTTTATCAAATGAAATACTTTGTCAATGTGCAGCATCTGTGTTAGGGACAGTGAGCACGTAATACATTAATAGAATATTATACAAAAGATTAAATTAACGCCGACCGCGGAGACTTGCTTGTTTCTCGAGACATTTTAGGGGGGCAAAAAACAGAGAAACCACCAAAGAAATAATGTCTTTGCCTTTCAAATTGACAGGGGAATGAGAACAGCCCTTCCAACAAATGCATAAATATTAGCATTAACATCCCTACATAATGATAGCATAAAAGCCGAATGTGTAGCAAGATAGCTCCACGACAGCTCAATTGCCCAGCCTAATAGTCCATTGTGCAGGATAATCGACCAATTACTGCTTACCAGTGGTAATGTTGAGCAGACAATGGTTTAATTGACACCTAATGTCAATGATGCCAACGGCTGCACCCTAATTTAAATATGGAAGAGCCATTCATTGTACCAGACCACGTTAGGAGGCAAAAAAGTGCTCAACACATTGATTTTCATACCTTGTTACCAAGGGTCAATTTCCAATTTAAATGGAGTCACTTGGCTCTATAGGAATGAAGCAGCTAGAGTTTATTACCTTCTCGACTCATAACCCTTGGTAGATTCCCATTCCCGGTTGGACTGGACCACCAGAGCATGTTCATGTGGTCCCAAGATAACAGACAATCCAGCAGAAAGCAACCCCATTTGGAGGTGAGTTTACGATGATTGGCTGTAAACTCACTTGCAAATGGGGTTGCTTTCTGCTGGATTGTCTGTTATCTTGGGACCACATGAGAATCTCTGGTGGTCCACGAGGCTCTTTTTCTAGGGAAAATGTATAGATAACTCTTTAGTCTGTATTCATGCCATGACCAGTGTGTTTAATTAAAGGGGTTGTCTCACCATACTGTTTCACAGAGCCATAGGCAGCTTTAGACTCACACTTCCTGGTCAGACTGGGAGTGGTTCCATAGCAGTGATTGGCATATCAGCTCTGTTATTTCCAGCTGATCCTGTTATAGTGATATGAGTGCAGGAGGTTCGTAAACTGTAGTGTGCAAGGCTACATAGCTCTAAAGGGTTAAAACCTGTCAGTAAGTAATGTAAACAAGCTCCTGTCTTTCGGATAAAATACACAGAAGGGAGTGACGTCATCATCCCCACCATTGTTGCAGCCTGTAAGGTGAAAGGTGGCGTGTACACAAGCAGGGGATTAAATCTTCTCTTACTGTAACTCTGGAAAGATGCAAAATCAGAACAGCAATGTATTCGGTTATCATTTTTATTTACCTTTGTCTACATGTTTAAAGCTCATCAATGAAAATGTAATGGTATGTTTACATAGCAGTTTTGGAAGCTTATTTTGGGGCGTAATGCATGCCCCATATGCCCCTATAAAGTAAGCATCTGAAATACTGATATAACACTCCCCATTGACTGCCATGTAAAGTCAGCGCCGTCGTTCAGATGACATTGAGTGTACTATTTTTTGACGCGTACAGTCCGCGCCTGCTAAGAATTGACGTGTTAATTCTTTGAGGCGTGTTACGTGCTGTCATTACTTAAGTATAAAGGTGGAGAAATCTGCCTCAGGAAGTCCGCGTTGTTTCCTCATTGAAATTCTACACTTGCGCAGAATTTTCAACAAGGAGAAAAACGTGTGAATGTCCCCTAATGCCCTTTACACCACAAAGTTTCCAGAGATATTACAAGTGAATATGAACATGTTCTATATAGATGGAGAGGGGATCCTCAGAATCAAGGGTGACCAAAGGACAAAGGTGGTAGAGGAACCCCAGGCTGACACTGTCCATGCTAACCCTGTTCAAACCATTGTACATAAAAATGTTGATGCCTGTGTCACTCACCATCTGACTTCAGTAGTTACTCAAAATTTTCAGGAATAGAGAAAGATTCGTATATCCTTGGTAGGGGCATACCGTAAATACTCGAGTATAATCCGACTCGAGGCACCTACTTTTGCCACAAAAAACTGGGAAAACTTATTGACTCGAGTATAAGCCTGGGGTGAGAAATGCAGCGGCTACTGGTAAATTTAAAAAAATAAAAATGGATACTAATAAAATGACATAGGCAGGTATATGTCCCACATAGGTATGTAGAGGCAGGTATATGTCCTCCATAGACAGTTATAGGCAGTTTAATGTCCCCCATCAGGTTATTGGCAGTTTAATGTCCACCATAGTCAGATTATAGGCAGGTATATGTTCCCATAGGCAGGTTGTAGGCAGGTATATGGCCCCATAGGCAGGTAATAGGCAGGTATATGGCCCCATAGGCAGGTATATGTTCCCATACGCATGTTATAGGCAGGTATATGGCCCTATAGGCAGGGTATAGGCAGGTATATGGCCACGTAGGCAGGTATATGTCCCTATAGGCAGGTTATAGGGAGGTAAAGGCAGGCTATAGGCAGGTATATGTCCCTATAGGCAGGTTATAGGGAGGTATAGGCAGGCTATAGGCAGGTATATGCCCCCATAGGTAGGTAATAGGTAGGTATATGGCCACATAAGCAGGAAATAGGTAGGTATATGCCCCCGTAGGCAGTTTAAAAAATAAAAATACAAGTACTTACCTCGCTCCCCCGCTGCTCCGACTCCTGGGCACTCTGCTCCGTCTTCGGCACAGCCAGGATGATGTTATCAGGCCGCGCACGCAGCGTGATGACTCACGCTGCCCGTGCCGGAAACTCCGGACAGCCGCAAGTCTTTGGCCGCAAGTCTTCGGCCGTGCGGGGAGAGGAGACGTAATCCATAGTTCTCTATGAGAACTGTGGATTACCATAATGGCTGGGACGTATTCCAGCCCGTAATTCGCGCAGTACGGCACGAATTATGGACTGAAATATGTCCCATTTTAAGCCGTGTGAACATGGCCTAAGTGTCCCTGCCGGCGCCCGGGCCATTGCAGTGCATGAGCACCGACAGTGACGCGAGTATAAGCCGAGAAGGGATTTTTCAGCACATTTTTTGTGCTAAAAAACTCAGGTTATACTCAAGTATATACGGTAAATATATTCAGAATGTTCCACCAGTTTACATGTACAGTATCTCACAACAGTGAGTACACCTTACACATTTTTGTAAATATTGTATTATATCTTTTCATGGGACAACACTTAAGATATGAAACTTTGAAACAATTTAAAGTAGTCAGTGTACAGCTTGTATAACAGTGTAAATTTGGTGTGCCCTCAAAATAACTCAACACACAGCCATCAATGCCTAAACCGCTGGCAACAAAAGTGAGTACACCCCTAAGTTAAAAAGGACAAATTGTGCCCAAAGTGCCAATATTTGTGTGGCCATCATTATTTTTCAGCACTGCCTTAAAGGAGTTACCTCAATAGGCTCTTTCCCTGAGTCAAAAGCAGTTTTATACTCCTCAGCCTGTGGTTCTATAGCAGTGATTAGCATATCTAGTATCCCTGTAAGTAGCTGAGCTGTTACAATAACAAGTGCAGGAGAAATTATCTCTTCCGTAAACAAAAGGTATATGTGCTGTGAGGACTGAAAACAATGGCTTATCTGTAATCTTGTTAGAGATAATTAGTTTGCCCTGCCGCTCAGTCTGTCCATGAAGTGATGTGACTCCCTGCTTTAAGCTTTCTGCGCTAATCAGATAACAAAGTTATTATCAGGGAACCAGGTAACCATAGAAACCTGTGTGTACCCAGAGCACATAAAATGTCTCTTATCTCACTATTAAAGTGCAATCTATTGACCAATGTATTTAGAAAAAGTCTTCATTTAACTGTCCCTTTATGTTGAAAGTTAATCTTTGTAGCGAGAAAACCCTTTAACTCTCTTGGGTATAGAGGTCACTAGAGCTTCCCAGGTTGCAGCCACTCCTACATGACAACATCACGGAGCTGGTGGATGTAAGAAACCTTGTGCTCCTCCACCTTCCATTTGTGGATGCTCCACAGATGCTCAATAGGGTTTAGGTCTGAAGACATGCTTGGCCAGTCCAGCATCTTTACCCTCATTTTCTTTAGCAAGGCAGTGGTCATCTGCCCTGCGGTCCAGAAAGGAGGGGATCATGCTCTGCTTCAGTATGTCACAGTACATGTTGGCACTCATGGTTTCCTCAATGAACTGTAGCTCCCTACACTCATGCAGCCCCAAACATGACACTCCAACCACACTTGACTGTAGACAGGACACACTTGTCTTTATACTCCTCACCTGGTTGCTGTCACACATGCTTGACACCATCTCAACCAAATAAATGTATCCTGGTCTCATTAGAATACAAGACATGTTTCCAGTAATCCATGTCCTTAGTCTGCTTGTCTTCAGCAAAATTATTTTGAGGGCACACTGCATTTATACTGTTATACAAGCTGTACACTGACTGCTTTACATTGTATCAAAGTGTCATATCCTCAGTGTTGTCCCATGAAAAGATATAATGCAATATTTACAAAAATGTGAAGAATGTACTTACTTTTGTGAGATACTGTATATATTTACATACCTTCACCACTCAAGGCACTGGTATCCTGTTCTTTCAGAGTCATAGGTATTTAGACTGGCAAAAGTCTAAACTTTTTGGGGCTATATGCCATGACTCAGGAGGTAGATCCACTGGGTCAGCATTCAGTTTTGGCTTAAAAACACACGTAGAGCAGAATCTAAAGATTCCCTGGTATTCAATGCTTGTACAAAGATCAGGACTTTGCTACAGTGAACATCCTGGTTGCTATCCACCCGCGGTGAAAGGTGATGTACAGGCGCTGTACAGGAGTAGAAAGAAGACAGTCAGCTGAAGCAGAAAGTCAGGGCAGGCAGAATACTTTCATAGTCAGGTCACTTGCAGAAGGTCAGGACAGGCAGCAGACAAATGGAGAGGTCCAAAACAAGCTGAGGATCAAAACAAGCTGAGGATCAAAACTGAGAAAAAGCACAGTGAAAGTATATAGAAAACAAGTAACACAATCCAACAAACTGACAGTAAGTTGAGGGGAAGGTGCTTTTAAAGCATGAATGCCAACTCTCCCGCTTTTGGCAGGGGTTCCCTCAAATGGGGGTCCTCCCCACCACCCCAGCAGAGTTGGTGAACCTCCTGCCGCCAGCAGGCAGTGGGGGTTCTTTAAATTACCGCGGCGCCGGAGTGCCATCAGGGCCGCTCCTACAGGTTGATGAAGTGGCCGCCGCGACAGCTCACCCGCCCGATGAGTCTCACTGACTTGTGTGGCCACAGCCGCACAGTTAGTCAGCAGCTGCATGCTCCGTGCAGCTGCCGAGGAGGCAGGAGGGATCTGCTCCTCCTGCTTTCTCCCCTGTATGTACAGCGGCCGGCGGGTGCTGTACATACAGGTCAGCGCCGCAGGGGGGTGACGCATGGATATACTCACTCCCCCTGCGACGCTGAGGAGATCGTCGGGAGCTGGACGGGTTGCTGGGAGCCTGATGAGGTGAGAAGTTTTTATTATTTTTTTTTATTAGCTATTGGGGGCATCTACCTGGCTACAAGGGGCAATACCTGGCTACAAGAGGCAATACCTGGCTACATGGGGCACTACCTGGCTACAAAGGCGGCACTACCTGGCTACAAGAGGGCACTACCTGGCTACAAAGGGGGGACTACCTGGCTACAAGAGGGCACTACTTGGCTACAAAGAGGGCACTACTTGGCTACAAAGAGGGCACTACCTGGCTACAAGGGGGCACTACCTGGCTACAAGGGTGCACTACCTGGCTACAAAGGGGCACTACTTGGCTACAAGGGGGCACTACCTGGCTTCAAAGGGGGCACTACCTGGCTACAAGAGGGCACTCCCTGGCTTAAAAGGAGGAACTACCTGACTAGAAGAGGGCACTCCCTGGCTTAAAAGGGGGCACTACCTGGTTATAGGGGGGCTACTACCTGGCTATTAGGGGGTAAGTAAGTTTTAAAGTAGTGTCGGGTAACAAGTCATAAGTTAGGAAAGCTGGGTGGTGCACATTGACCCCTTCAATCACTGAGGATGAGCACACACCCTAGGGAGAAATCTGTAATAGGGGCTAATTGGGAAAGCCAATAGAGTTTAAAACAGAGACAGGTAAATAGGGTGTACCATGACTTGTTTCACTATGTCTGACTATACCTCATCTATGCCGCTATTGTAGTGTAAGGGAAATATTGTTTGATTGATGTCAGGTGCAAACACACTATATATAACTCTCTACAGCTACAAAGAGAACTTTTTTTTCCATGAAATGGCATGGAAGGGACAACATTAATTAAAGTGGTTGTCTCACTACAAGGATTGCTGCTTTTTATGTTAAAGATCTTGCAAAAACAAGTCACTTTGCAAAATATGTCCAGTAACAGTGTCCTACCTATTCCAAGATATCACCTCTTGTATGGGCTGCATCGGCTCCTCAGGTCACTATAGCTACAGACCTCTTTGGTCTCTCCTGATAGGCTGTCAGCACTGGTTGCTATAGCTACAGACCTGGCTTCTACTGCAGACTAGTAGAAGCCAGTAAACACGCCCCTGAATTCAAAATGAAACCAAGGAAATGGGACTCAGGCACGATGAATCAATGTAGTGAGACAACCCCTTTAAGTGTTGCCGGATGAGCCATGATGGAGCTTCATAACTAAGCTTGTTTTCTTTCTATAGCAGTTGGAAACATAGGTGTTCATTCCTTGACAGGAGCCCTGTAAGTGTTCAGACTAAGGCCTCGTTCACACGGCTTATTCTGCCGCGGAGTGGCGCCCTACTGCGCGCCGGATTTGCACTGCAGTACGGCGCCAATCCACAGCAGCAATTACGGTAATCCACTGCTCTCATAGAGAACAGTGGATTCCGTCGCTCCTCCCCGCTCGGCGAATCCGCCGCGGGGGGAGAAAGTGACATGCACATTATTTATGGTGCGGACGCGCCGTAAACAATGCATTGTCTATGGGGCCGGTATCGGCTCCCCCGCCGCGCTCCGGCCCCGCCCCCGCCCCGCCCCTTATTCACTGCGGATTTGTGAGCTCAATCCGGCTCACAAATCCATCGGGAATAAGCCGTGTGAACACGGCCTTACTGGTAAAAGTAGTCCTACCATACATAAGCAGTCAATGGCACTTGTTTGAACCTTCTTAATGGAAATCCGCAAAGGAAATTTTTTGTGTGCTAGACAGATGAAGCACTCGAAAAAAAGAAAGAAGGAAACAAAAGCGCAAAAATGTGTGTAACTGCATAAAATACTACTAAAATACAAGGATTGTTCTTACCTATTAGAGCTGTACTAATTCATGGTACAGCTCATATGTCAACATCCAACAATGGGTTAAGGGAGCAGCTCTTCTCGCCTCGTAAGATCCAGAAGGATTCCAGTAATAGAAATAGGAAAAGAGAGATCCTTTTAGCGGTCTCCATAAAAACTATCAGAAGCGCTGCACCTTATTGAAACCTGGTAGTGGAATCGACCAAGAGTACAAATCAGAAAATCAGGAAAGCCTTTCCTAGAAAGTGTAGCAATAGGGGTTCAGCAGCTTCCAAATCTATAATAATGTAAATAAAGCGTGCACGCCAAAAGAGACCTGGATCAAGGTCAAAAATACATTCAAAAATTGAAAAAGGCAGCACTTCAAAAACAAGGTCATTTATCATTACTGCTCAGAGAAATCGACTGAACAGCACTGCGGAGCACTGGCCCCTCCTCCAGCGTAGATGCTCCCTGGCCCAGGCGATGCAGCCTGTGTCTGGTGGTGTGGTCAGATCGTCTAGCACGCAGACCATGCTGATGTAAATGGTTACAAATGGTCTGACGTGACACTTGGTTGCTTCTCACCTCTCTTAAACACTTATCATCCGGCTCCACAGGGCATTGGTTACAAAAAAGCGGTCATCAGTGTGTGATGGAGCCATAGGACGCCCACTTCTGTCTGAGAACATCCTGCTTGAAGCCTGGCAAAGGCGAGGTACTGTTGGTCAGTTGTCAGGTGTTGTCTTGGTCTCATGATGTCACAATGTGAACAGCAGGATGAGGAGGACTGTTTAAATCCCAACTCAAATTGATCCCCTAAATGTATTGGGCGATTCACACCTGTTGTGAATTTTGCCATTAAAGGGGTTTTGCCATGATCTCATCTCATACCTCGTGCATCCAGCTCTTCAGCTCTGTGTGCTCAGAAGGGGGACGTGTGTGATTTCTTTGAATTGCATATCATGTGACCCAGCAGGATGACATCACCAGGCCTTTCCTCTCTCTAGTCAAAGAAAGGTCTGTTTATGTATAAAGCTGTGAGTAGCTGAGAGGTAAAGTTTTTACCTCATAGCACAGGGGTCGTAGGTTCAAATCCCTGCAGGAACCAAATCTGTGGATTTTTTTTTCTCTTTATCAATGCACAGACCTCATTGAGGTTTCTTTCTTTTTATTTATTTGCACTGTTTGACTAATTACTAAGGAGTACAGAGGACAGGAGTAGAGTGACAGCACCTGGGGTTTGAACACTCAGTAGCTGCCTGAGAGGAGAGGTGATGTCTGAGCATGTGCGACCAGGACTGAGGAGCTCTCAGCCCAGGTCGTATCCCCTGGAGATGAGCTGTAAACAATGGATCACTAAAGGAGCAGCTAAAACACAGACGGTGCAGAATTTTTAATAATAATGAATGGTGAAATGTTTATTATTTAATTTACAAGTTTCCCACGTCAATTTTACTTCGTGGCAAAATCCCTTTAAGCTCCTTGTTAGAGATCGGCTAGTTGTGCAAAAAGTAATGAAACACTGAACAGTTGGACGTGTGCATCTAGAAGGAGGAGTTCGGCTGATTTAGTTCTTTAAAAAAATCTTCAAGAAATGTTATGTTAAACCTGAAATCTCAATCAAAAGTCAAATATCCCTAACTTTTTGTGAGTAATGTATGTGCTTAGCTCCACAAGTCAAGACATTGAAATCCTGTCCCTTCAGGATCATAGGTTTTTAGACTGGCAAGAAACTGTCTTGGGGCCTAATGTATTTTATGTATGTATTTTAGAGGGCCATTGATTCCAGGGAGCTGTACATTCAAGGGAATTACATACATAACATAAGTCAAACAAGTGCAATGGTGACAATAGATGACTAACACCTGGTAAAGTCGGAAAGAGGACCCTGCCCGCGAGGGCTTGCAATTTACTTTATCGGATTTATGTTACCATTGTAGTATAATTGGAAAAGAAAAAATAGTAAACATTTGGAAAGTCATGTATGGCTGCTGCGGTAGACATACCTGAATCTTTTAATTAGTTCAAGACTCCGGGGAAAGCAATTGTGCTCAGGTGTATACAATTCTAAGTGTTTATTGCATAATATACATAACAACTCTTCAACTGACTCCTTTCTTCCAGTAATAACAATATATTGTCGAGTGAGACTGTGAACATCCTGTCCTGTTACCTTGTGAAAGGAGCGGGTGGGGGTGCTGTCTTTGTATGCTGCAATACATAGATGAAAGAGGAAAGTGCACATCAGGAGAACAAACTAAATAAACAGATAAGCAAACAAAGATCCACATGTAGAAGGAAATTAAAGATTATGGCTGTTGCCGATGAAGAAAAACATCTCTGTAGAAGACACTCGAAATTGCAGGCGGCCTAAGAACACAGCCAGATGCAAAAGAAAGAAACAGCAGTGGCAACATATTGTTCTATACATTAGCTTTCATTTCCCAGACTCTCTATAGAAACAGGAACATCAGGTTGGTGCAGGCAGATGGCTACGGTCCCACTTGGATCCATAAAAGACGTCCTTGCCCTACGCTAATAGGTCCTCCACCAACCTTCGAAAGCCTCTCAGACAGTACAAGAAATTAGGATATTCCTTCTAGGGTCCAGTTGGAAGAGCAGAGCCTCTGTTTGCCGACTAATTTCCTAAGCATCTTGAATTTGAGCTGTGAAGTTTACGTATAATAACACGAACACATATTGCTACAATCTGCCAGATTAGATATCCACGGTCTGTTGGGATTAACTTCATAATCATTGCTTCTCAATCTAATCATTGCATTGTCTGGGAAGAATGATGGTTCTGAAGCTGATGTCCACTATTCAATGTGACCTTCTCAATAAAGTGAGGTGCAAAAATGAAGTTATTTGAATTTATATTCAGCTGTATACATTGTCAGGATTATTAATATCCATAGATTAAATGAATATTTTAGGAGGCAGCAACAAGATGCTTTCTGGAAGTTGGGAGTGTACATTTTAGCTGTGATCCTACTTACATGATTGCATGACTGTATTGGAATTGCAGAGGCTGCAATTGCAACAATGGGACCAAAAATTCCCTTTGTTTCTTATGAGAAGGCCAGTAGTATTCATATAGCTACACAGAAAGCAAAACAAATACGTCCCAGACCAACCAAATACATGTAGGTAGCCAATAAAGTCACAGGAAAAAACAGAAAGTTGAATTAATAACACATAGGACTACATGTATGTGTTACGAACAGCAGTAGTGGATCCACTGTGCAACAGCAAGCGATGGTATAAGCCACGCCAGGGAGCAGAATCTAAGTAGAACCCGGTTTTCACCAAAGCCCGCCGCAAAGCGGGATGGACTTTCTGCAGCGGGAAACTACCAGGTCGCTTCCACTGACGTGACTTGCTTGCGGTGGCAGTCAAGGGCAGTCAAGGGTGAGCGTGGTACCGAATCGTAAGGCAGAGTCGTAGTCGGGGACAGGCGGTAAGGTCAGGGCAGGCAGCGAAGGTCGTGGTCAATGGACGTAGCAAGAGGGTCAGAACACCGTAGACACTAGGACGCACTTCTGAAGCTTTCTCTAAAGGCTATGGGCACAATAGATCCAGCAAGGAATTGCCGGGGCAGTAACCTATACATAGGACCAGTGGCCAGCAATTAACCAATTACTGGCGCGCTGGCCCTTTAAATTTCAAGGAACTGCCACGCGTGCTAGGGGGCGCCAGCACGCACTGCAGCCGGCAGAGAGCCGTACGGGGACAGGAGCGCGGCTAGGTAAGTCCAGGCTCTCGGGGAAGCGAGTGTGTCCGCGGCCCGACCTATGGACCGCGGCGCCACTCATCCCCGGAGCAGGGGGACACAGACAGGACACGGGTGTGCCCGCAGCCCGACCCACGGCTGCGGGACCACCCGTGACAGTATGAAAACTGTGTAGGTGTAAAATTTACTTTGTTGCTCATAGTAACCAATCAGAGCACCCCTCTCATTTTTCCAGAGCACTATATGAAATGAAAGGGGCACTCTGATTGGTTGCTGTGGGCAACAAAGTGAGTATTAGACATAGAGAGTTTTCATAAATGTGACCCATAATTTGATTGAAAAATTCAAAAAATGATAACCACAAACACATTATAAAAATTGGTCATAAAAAGTGGAAAGATGCAAGCATAAACAAGGGGATAATCATGATACATATATAGACAGAAGAAAAAAACAATATATATGTATATATATATATATATATATATATATCACTGAAAATAACAAAATAATATCCCAATGAATTGCAAATAAATGAATAAGACCAGAACAATAATGTCGTGAGATAATAAGGCTGAGGTGTAGATAGAAAAATTTCCTTTATATACTATCATTAGAATACTGTACAATAGTCACTGATTACACATAGATGGTCCAAATAAGTACAAATGTGCATAGTGCATTCAAGTAAGACATGTAACAGGTACACAGGGACAATATCATTTCTAAAAATGTGCCAAGATTTAAGAAAGACAACAGCCGATGTTCACGTGGAAAACCTTTTGGTTCCAAAACTTGTGTGTTCTGTTTTAACGTTCAACAAAATCCAATGTCTGATTGTATCCAGGCAGAGAAAATACATACATAGCATTTATGTCTGTATTTTATCTCTGATGCATGCAATGTTCTGCCATTAAAAACATCCAGGGAGACTTGGAAATCCCTGTGACTTCAACTAAAGGGAAACTTCCATAAAAAAAAGTATTTTTGTTAAAGCCAATATTCATGGAAAACTATTTTCTTTTAGGCTTTTGGGAAGAATTTTTTTTCCACAATCCTGTTCAAATAAAAATTACATATAAAAGTTTGTATTTTTGTAGCTGTGACTGTGGAGAAATAAAACTCCTGAATGGCAAAGGAAACTGACCTCTGTTTACAGTTGGTGTTGCTTATCGCTAAGTAGTCTCATACAAAGAGTAGGTACCATATTTTTCGGACTATAAGACGCACTTTTTTCCACCCAAATTTGGGAGGAAAATGGTGGTATGTCTAAAAGTCTGAAAAATACGGTTGGTGCGTCTTATGGTCCGGTGCGTCTTAAAGTACCAAAAGCACTATGATTAAGACTATCTAAAGTCGAAACGCGTCGTGCATCTCTCTGCACTGGTATTGTATCGCAACCTCCTTACCATATACCATTATGTTTTTAATGGATTAACAATAAATGCTTGATGTTTTAAGAAAAAAGCTGAAAACCATCAGAATTTTGTTACCGACAGCGAGCTGGAGCATACCTTTTTCGTAGGTGCATTTTATGGTCCGGTGTGTCTTAAAGTCCGAAAAATACGATAGGTGGGTCTTATGGTCCAGTGCATTTTATGGTCCGGTGTGTCTTAAAGTCAGAAAAATACGGTTGGTGCGTTTTATGGTCCGGTGCGTCTTAAAGTCCGAAAAATCCGATAGGTGGGTCTTATGGTCCGGTGCATCTTAAAGTTCGAAAAATACGGTAGGTGCGTCTTATGGTCCGGTGCGTCTTAAAGTCCGAAAAATACGGTAATAATAATAATAATCTTTATTTATATTGCGGCAACATATTCCACAGCACTTTGCAATTTAGGTAACGACATAATGATCTCTCTATTGTTCTCCTGAAAGGGATAGACAAGATTAAACTAGATCACAGGGCAACAAAAAGAGCAATGCATGAAAGGGTAAGGGAGTAATTTTTTTCTTCACACTTATCAGGTTCTGCTGATAACACTTGCACCTCACAAGCTATAACTTGCATGGAAGAAACAGTCAAGCAATTCTCAAAGCAGCTATCGGGACTCACACAGGGGAAGTCAGAGGAACTTTAAAAAACTATAGAAAAAAATCCTTGCTTGTCAATTTGTGAAAAGAAAAAAAGATAATGCTTTTAATTTCCATCACAATATGCATTTGCAATGGCAAATGTTAGGTGGGGACCCCTGTGACATCTTTTGCTTTGAGGGCCCTATAGCTCAGTATAAAACATTAGTATATACGCAACCCTATGTTACAACGATGCATAAACTACAACTTACTGAAACATATTTACATGCAGATGCTGAACTAACAGATAATAGTGGAAACTATCAGCTCAGCAGCCAGTATATTTCTAAATGGCCGATTATATATGCCACGGTCCAGGATTAGCGCAAGATCACTTCAGTATTTGCAAAGTTGATAATTTTTTATGTAAATGTTCAGTAATAAGCTCATTTACATTAGGAAGGGATCAGCATCAACAGATAAAGTTTATCCTTCAGAAAAATGATGTGTAAAAAGTGTTAAGAGAATCTTATTCTGTATACAGAAGATTTAAGACTGCAATGGAGTTACTAAATGAAAAAAAAAATCATATAAAAATGTGAAAGTCTAATATAACATGAATGTAAAAAAAAAAAATAGGCATGTCAAAGACTTAGGGCGACATGTCAGAAAATAAGCGCTTCCACACACAAGGCGCATTAAATGAGTGTATTGCGCGCCTGAATAAATAAACTCATCAAAAATCTGGCATGTGGTCTACCTTGTGTAGCATACTTAATGCTATTTTAGGCGTATACCAAAAAAAAAAGATGCATAGCCTATCATTGGTAGCATATTTGATGTGACTATTTTAGGAGCATTCAGATGTGTCATGCCTGGCATAAAATGCGCCTAGTTTTGGTGTACAACAGTTCATTTATATAGAGGATACGGCGTCAATAGTTTTTTGCTGCAAAATACACAAAAAAATGGTGCAGCCCTAATAGGACATGTTGCATACATATATATGTATATATATACACACACACAGTGCCTTCCAAAAGTATTTGGCCCCCTTGAACTTTTCAACCATTTGGCACATTTCAGGCTTCAAACATAAAGATATAAAATTTTTATTTTTTTGTGAAGAGTCAACAACAAGTGAGACACAATTGTGAAGTGGAACGAAATTTATTGGATTATTTTTGAACTTTTGTAAAAAAATAAAACTGAAAAGTGGGGCCTGTATACATATACGTTGTATATACATATTTATGTATACAACATTGAACAAAGAATCATGGAAAATATGCAAAGATAACTAATTTACAATGGAAAAAGTATATAATGCAAAAATAATTATTTTAGTCAAATTAACATAGTCTTTTCGAAGGGCACTGTTCGGGACCAAGTCAAAGTGGTATTCATATCTTCTTTATGGCATATCTGCAACAACGCTGGTTGAGACATACGACAAATAAAATTTATAATGGAAACGAAGCCAACCAACAGTCTCATGCAAGTTATACAAAGCGAATATCAAAAATAAATGAGGGGACTTACCAATATATGATGGACAGCATGACAGAAGATGACAAGGACATGGATGGAGATGAAATGATAAGTGAGTTGAGTTGTCACCTGTGCTGGCTCAGAGGACTAGAGATGGATCCACTGGATTGCCTGGATGGGTGGGCTTTACCTATGCTGAGTGACAGAGTCTAAGGGGCCCCTCCGATGTTCGCAAGAGCACGCCGCTAAGCGTGAAGTGAAGGAACCCCCAGGTCGCTATCCCTGGCATAGGTCCTCCAGGCGAAAGCCAAGGAGCTGGTAGCGTGGTACAAGAGGATGAGACAGAGGCATAGTCGGGCACGAGCAATAGGTCAGGGCAGGCAAGGCAGAGTCAGGGACATAGCAGGAGAATTTGGTAACAGTGTAATCAGACAGGAGCAACGCACAGGAATGGACCAATACAAGGAAGGACACCAACAACTGGGTGCAGAATGCAGGGAAGAGTGATCCTAAATACCAAGAGGTAACAGGTGATTAGCAGGGAGAAAAAGGCATTGGCTCTAGTGGATGGCTGGAACAATGCAACAGCAGAGGCAGGGAAAGGATGCTGGCATGAGAGCCATCAGAAAGGAGAAGGAAGCTGCCGCCAGTGACTGCGTCACAGACTGGAATCCGGACCGCGGCATCTGGACCGCAGCACACGCCGTTATGTGAATCCAGAAGCAAGACACCAATCAACACTTGATACCAACAATTCACTTTCACAAATGCTGTCCTGACCTATCCCTAGCCCTGACACCAGACCCCCTTGGCCCTATTCCACCCTTGACAATGTCCTAAACAATGTCCCACAGCTATGCTGACCCTAAACAAAAAGCACAGAACCACCAAAGAGAACTCAGAAATAAAAGACACTGAAAAACTGACACAGGACAGAACCAAGGCAACCAGAAAACTAAGACAGACAGAGCTCTAACTAACTGGGTGCAGAAAACAAAATCAAAGCAGAATGGAATGCTAGAAACAGAATGCAAGCAGCTCACAAGGCACAAGCTCTCAACGCAGTATACTCTGCATCAGCCGCAAGTGAAGCTGAGCTTTATAGAGGACTAGCCATCAACCATTCCCAATAATTGAACTCACCTGTATTGCATGGGAAGCTGATAGTTTAGAAAGTTTTTTGAGGTAATTTCATAACAGTTGCGTCATCTGATCTAGTAATCAGGGGAAGACGAAATGGCACTAGAATTCCTGTCATTTATAACAATACACAGAACATCCCATAATTGATAAATGTGGGCCCCATCTCTATTATCTCAAGAACAACGTCCCCATAGCCATCTCCTGTCATGGCTGTGGTGAGCAGAGAGGTGGCTGCACATGCTTGGCTTTATCCTTTCACCTCTATGAAAGTTCTGCCTACAACTGAGCACATTTACTTGTCTGAACTGGCATAGAAGTGTACACCACTTCTGTATATGCTCTAAGAGTACAAAATGAGAATACTCCTTTAAAAACAATCCTTAATGGCAATATTTGGTTCAATACACCTCAGGTAGACAAAATATAGGCACTACTTGGGGTCAAATTTTAAAAAATCAATAAGAACATCCTCATTGGCCATATTGGGTCGAACATACCTTCATCAAGCCAATCTATTAAATAGACATTGTTTGGTGCCAAGTTTTAAAAGTAAGAGAAAAAATCTTCATTTGCATATTAGGTCCTACACCTCTGAGGTATATATTTCATGGGTATGTACAATTGAACAAGCACTCCAATTGAATTTCTTATAAAAAAAAATTCAAAAATTTATTTTGTTAAAGTACTCACATAAAACCATCCAGCATCCAGCGTTTGACTCTGGTTGCCGGCCACGGCCGCTGCGACCAAAGCTGCGGCTTTGTCCATGATACCTTTCCCAGTGTGAACTCTGTCTTCTAGCTCTGTATGCTTAATTGATTCCTGGCCAACACCCGTGACCAGGAATCTTCCAGAACTTTTTGGGTTACCTGTTCCTTTTTTGATGGACATTTCTATTCACCTATCACTTCTGCTCTACCTTCTCCTGTTCCCGATATAAGGACTCCGCTTCCTCTCTTCCTTGCCTGCTATATGGTTCTCCTCTGTCTATAGTTCGCCTGTTTTCTGCTTGTATTCTTCTGTGTTTTTTTACTTTGGCTTGGACTCTTGTTTCTTCTCTGTTACCTGATTCTGTACTGTGGTACCGTTCGTTGCTGACCTTGCCTGTCTGACTCTCCCTGTTTGTTTTATGTTTGTTTGTCTGCGTCTTGTGTCTCACTTTGCTCAGAGTAGTGCTCAGTCTTCTGATTGGGGCCAACCTAGCAAGGAGTTGGCCCCAATCAGAGAAGGTAGAGCAGAGGTGATAGGTGAATAGAAATGTCCATCAAAAAAGTAACAGGTTAACCCAACAAGGCCAGGAATCAATTAAGCATACAGATCCAGAAGACAGTTCACACTGGGAAAGGTATCATGGCCGAAGCCGCAGCTTTGGTCGCAGCGGCCGTGGCCGGCGACCACAGTCAGGTGCAGAGGGTCTGCCAGGCGCAATCATGACACACTGTGATTCCTGCTTACGCGTTTCGAGTGGTATTCATCCACTCTTAATCATATATGGTTGCCATGAGTAAGAGCGGATGAATACTGCTCAAAATCCGTAAGCGGCATAGGTGTAACTTTAGGGGGGTACGGAGGGGACTGGTCCCCCCCACTTTTTTCTGGGTAGGGGACGGTCCCCCCACTTTTTAGCCACTTCAAGAAAAAAGAATCTATTTGAAAGCATGAGAATAAGGTAAGTGGGGAGAGCAGAGCACAGAGGAGGAAGAAGTTCACTCTTTGCCTCCTATATTTCTGTGCATCTGGGAGGACAGAGCAGGTAGCAGTCTCAAGTTTCAGTGCAGAGTGAGAGCACCACTGATTGGTAGAGCAGGAGTCAGCAGGGGCTGCTTCACCAATCAGGACACTGCTCGCAGTCCAGCACACTCTGTATCTGGGGCTGTATCTTTCCCTCCCATTGTCTACCACTTCCCCTATGCTTAGCCCTCATCAGAGAAGAAGGGAAGCTCTTGCCGAATGCCAATTGCACCAGACTACAGGAGACAGGTAAGGAGGGGACAAGGGTGCTAGGCATTGTGTGTGCATGTGAGTAGGGTATGTACTGTATAGGTGAGATATGTATATACTGTATAGCCATGTGTTTAGCCGTGTCACTTCTTCCCTGCACTTATGCATCAGGGAAAAAGAAAGTGAATGGAGCCAGCCCCGCAGCATTTTAGAAGTGTGGACTGGCCGGTGCATAGTTCTAAAACACCCGGCATATAGCAGAGCACACAGTACCAGTACACCCCGCTATATGCAGTGTGAACATACCTTAAGGGGACATTCATGCAGAAGATATCAATGATGATTCTGGGACGGATTCAGTGCTAGATCTGCCTCAGAACCGGCATCAATCCGTCAGGAAACTGATTTACATTATAAAATCGTTTAGATGACACTGATTTTACTTGAGTATTTTCGGCATGTACACAGAATTCTTCGAGGTGTTTTATGCACTAACAGCACTAAAGGGTAGGAGGGAGAAATCTGCCTCAGGCAGTCTGGGTCGTTTGCTCTTTGGAATTCTGCATTTGCATGCACTGAATTTCCAACAATTTCCAACAAGCAAAAACATCATGTGAACCCACCCCTAGTGTGTAGTGTTTGTGTTCAATATATGTATATATATTGGATTTATGGAGTACCTTGTCTAATGTAGTCACTGTGGTACAGTGTGTAATGTTATAATCTCTGGGGTATGGTGTAATATAATCTCTGTTGTACAGTGTGTAATGTAATCTCTGGGGTACGGTGAATAATGCAGTATTATCTGGGGTACAGTGTGTAAACTAATCTCTGGGGTACAGTGGGTAATGTAGTAATCTCTAGGGTACAGTGAGCAATGTGATATCTTGTGTATGGTGTGTAATGTAGTAACCTCTGGGGTAAGGTGTGTAATGTAGTAATCGCTGGGGTACAGTGTAGAATGTAATCTCTCGTGTATGGTGTGAGATGTAATCTCTGGGGTACGGTGTGTAATCTAATCTCTAGGGTACAGTGAGTAATGTCGTAATCTCTGGGGTACAGTGGGTAATGTTGTTATCTCTGGGGTACAGTGTGTAAAGTAATCGCTGGGGTACAGTTTAATTTAATCTCTGGGGTATAGTAAGTAATGTAGTAATCTCTGGGGCACAGTGTGTAATGTAATCCCTGGGGTATGGTATGGTGTGATGTAATCTCTGGAGTACAGTGAGTAATATAATTAATTTCTAGGGTTCAGTATATAATACATTTTTGGGGTACAGTGAATTATATTATTTCTTGAGTACAATGTGCAATTCATTTGTAAGGTGCAGTTAGTAATGTAATTTCTGTGGCTCCCATGTGTAATATAATTCATTTCTGGGGTGCAGTGAGTAAAGTCATTTCTGGTGTATGGAATGCAATGAAATACATTTTGGGGTACAGTATGTGACATAAGTGATTCCCTGGGGTACAGTGAGATTGGGTTCTTTTATTTTCCTCATTCTATTGTGTGTATGACAAATTTAATGGAGTAGTGCCGGGGGATGGGCGGGGTTAAGCGAAATCTGCTGTATCCACAACATTTTTTATATCGATCTAGGGGGGGAATATTATAGGTGTGCTGGTTCAGTTTCATTGCCAGGGCTGCTTTTTAGTCCCAGTCCGGTTCTAAACTTCAGTAATTAGGGAGCCACTCATAACCTTACGGATTGCACCAAAAGTGTTTGCCATAAGGACTCTGCTAGGACCTGCTGGGGGAGCTCACAGCGCTCCCTCCGACCTCCTAGCTGGGTTAGAGGGGGCCACTTCACTGAAGAGAGAGGAGAGAAGGGAAGGGAGAGGAAGTGAAAGGGAAGGTGAGTGATGGAGGGAGGGATAGGAAGATCGGGGATGAGAGGGAAAATTGGTCCCCCCCACTTTTTGAACCAAAGTTACGCCCCTGGTAAGCGGGAATCACAATGTGTCTCTTTTCTTTGCCACCCTTGCACTGCCTGATGATGGATGGCTTTATGAGAGTACTTTAACAAAATAAATGTTTGCATTTTTTTAATAAGCAATTCAATTGCCATGCTAAATCAATTCTACATATTCTTGGTACTGCTCTTTCTTGGGAAAGGTCTCCGTGCATGTGAGTTTTGAAGGGATAAGTTGGCAACCTGTTTGCTTTGTTATATATTTCATGGGCACTACTGGGGCTATGTTTTAAAAGTAAAAAAAAAAAAAAAAAAAAAAAAAAATTCTCATTGACTATATTTGGTCTTATACTCTCTCAGGAACACAATCTAGTAGATTGAATTAAATTGATATGTATAGGAGTCTATGGGGTGTGATATAATCTTACACCTTTGGACCATGACCATTTCTTGCTATTTTGCTCTGCTTTATGAAATGTAAAAACAGCTATATACATGACACATATTTTGAAAATTGGAACCATTAAGTGATGTAAACATCCACTGTGCTGTGCTTTGTACTAGCATCCGTCTCTGAGTATGTCCAATTACTCCACATAAACCCAATGCATCATTATTACCAATCTCTGCAAGGAGACATCATACATATTGCATGCTGTTTCCTTTTTTATTGAAAATTCCAAATAAATGTCATGTATTTCTAAGTCATAAAAAACACCTAAAAAAGTAATGCAACGTGTCATTATTTCCAGTCATGTTTACCTTGACAACAGTAAGTGACAGTAGTAAGTGCTTCTTATTTTTCCGCACACATAAAACTGTCAGTGAGAATCCTACAGTGAATTTTGCATTTCTTCTGCTTAAAATCATGTACAAAGCAAAGAATTCTATATAATCTATAACAATAAAATACAATATTTCTGCTTTCAGAAATTTAAGTCATTTTGATGAATTATATTAGGCTTATTTTTTATCAAACATGCTTTAAGGGAAGAGAAGAAAACCATTCATTTGAAATAGAGCCAGGGTGGGGAAAAAGATGAAAAATGTAATATTTACCAACTTGTTCACCACAGCTGCCACCCACCCCTGCCCCGAAGCTCCCCAGGATCCGCTGCTCTTCACTTCCGGATTCTTATCCCAACACACAGGCTTGTGCTTCATTGTAGGTGAAAGGAGTGTGAGACTCTCCGAGAACAAGGACCCACAAGTAAAGGGGAGTGGGTGGGAGCTCTGGAGTGGCAATATCGACAGACAGGTAGGTAAGTATAACTTTTTCCATTTTTTCACCACCATGGCTCCATATCAATTGAATTTTCTTCTGCTAGACTATTCATTGCTATGGTGCTATGTTATGTTGTTAAGGTATGCTATAACATCATGATTGATGAAGTCTGTCCTCCTGGTCACCCGTTGTGCAGGGACCTGTACTGAAGAAACAGCAGTCCCTAAATAGCAATTTTAACTCTTCATGCTAAGGATGCATGGAGATCCAGGCAGCCAAACTCACATCTATTAAAGGGGTTGTCTCACTACAAGGATTGCTGCTTTTTACATTAAAGATCTTGCAAAAACAAGTCACTTTGCAATATGTGTCCATTAACAGTGTCCTACCTATTCTAAGATATCCCCTCTTGTATGGGCTACATCAGCTCCTCAGGTCACTATAGCTACAGACCTGTTCTGTCTCTCATGATAGGCTGCCAGCACTGGTTGCTATAGCTACAGACCTGGCTTCTACTGCAGCCTAGTGGAAGCCAGTAAACACGCCCCTAAATTCAAACTAAAACCAAGAAAACAGGACTGAGGTAAGATGAATCAATGTAGTGAGACAACCCCTTTAGGTGATAACATATATTTCCACAAATAGAGCTTATTTTTCATGTGATGAAAAAAGATACATTATTTTTTAATATTCTCTCTATATTAATTATTCCCAGTTTTTAAGAGCTCTGGAATCTTAATTGTTTAGAAAAAAAGCTTTTTTGGGCAACAGACTCCGGAGAGATTATCATGGTAGGGAAATGGAAGTAGCCTCAAAGGGGCTATTCTGTCCTTGTGGGGGTCCAAATGAGCTTAAAAATAACAAAGGGTGCACCGAGAAAGAACATCACAACATGCCCTATTGCTGTGAAAATTCTTTCTGCCTTTATTCACGAAATGGCAGCTTCTTATACTTTTGCAAATTAGTAGATAAGAAGCATCACATAGACCTGGCTATTGGATACATCCTTATCTTAGACCACTCCCCACTCTTCAGAATGTCTGAACACAGGGTGTAACTAGAGCAGAAGAGCCATCTTGGATTATACGATGATCTATATACAAACTACTACAGGTGGCCATTTTGTTAAAGGGGATGCATTGCTTCTTTAGTTCGGCTGATTCATACTGCTCTCAGCTTCTCAACTCTAGAAATGCATGGGGCGTTTCTTCCCCTCCCAGCTGGGTGACATCATCCCCACTCGACTGTTCATGCTGGCTCCCGAGACGGCCCCCCCCCCCTGAGTCCACATGTCACTGTGTCTCTCCCTATCAGTCCTATTTTGTAAGAGCTGTATACATACCACATGCTGCATTCAATTTAAACTGAGCACCGATCTCTTCTCCTCTCACAGCTGGAGATTTGTTACAGTTGAATCCAGCTTTCTATGAACGGCACAGATCTCCCTTCTATGCAGGAGAGGCAGGGATCGACAAACAATTGTGCTGTTTCCTTATTGTAGAAGCCCTACAGTGTTATTCTGTTTCTTCTGGCTGTGCAGAGTGAAAATGTGCCGGTCCCTTACTTTGAGTGAAAGGCAGGAATGCAAGCTCCGTGAAGACGGCCGACCGGGGGCTGAACAGAATGTAAATGAGCTCTCAGCTAGTGAAATGCAAGAAGGAGGGATCCGACCAGCACTGGATATCAGTGTAAACAGAAACAGAAGATAAGGGATCCTGTGACTACAAGACAGCTTTACTAATGACATCTAATTGCAAAGTTGCTTGTTTTCACTGTCCCCTTATTCTGAAGACCATTTAATGAAATGATACAACCCCTTTAGCACATTAGTGACAAGAGATATACAGACAGCTTTTACATGCTGTATTACATAGGTATATATTAGGTGTATACTAACTAATACATTAAAATGGAGACACAAAGGATCACACATATATATGTCCTTTGTTCCCATCCACAACAGTAGTCTTTAAAAGATAAATTAAGAAAAGGAAAGAAAGTGACCGCAATCAGAGAAGACCTCCTGAGAGTCACTCAGATACTCCAATACTGGAACCTCCAACCAAATACGAGCAGGTTTTGGTATCACAAAGTGGCTATGTACCAACCTATCTTTTATATTCCTACCTCACCTAAAGGTCATGGCAGGATATTCTTCAATCAAAGGTGCAATGTCCGGATCTTGAGTAAGGATAGGCCAATAGTTTTTAAGAATCTGTCTGACCTCCTGTACCGCCACATCATATGGACCTACAATCCTCCATGTGTTATTCTTCTTCCTCTTCTTTACTTCCAAGAGAGCCCTCCAGTCAGCCGCCAGAGCCTGATGGTAAGCATCCCTTAGTATCTTTCTCGGGTATCCCCGTTCCACAAACCGATCGGTTAAGGAATCCGCCTCCTCCTTATACGATGCCAAATTAGAGCAGTTACGTCGGACTCTAATAAACTGACCTTTTGGGATTCCTTTTTTCAAGGGAAATGGATACGAGCTGTCCCACCTCAATAAACTGTTACCAGCCGTTGGTTTTCGATAAACAGTGGTTTCCAATTTTCCATTAGGGCCTCTAATAATCATGAGGTCTAAAAAACAAGGGCGATCGTAATTAACCTCAAAAGTAAACTTAAGGCCAATAGGGTTATCATTTAGTTTCTCAACAAACGAACAAAACAAATCCTTTGAGCCTGTCCAAATGATTATAATATCATCAATGTACCTCCCCCACAGGACGATACATTGATGAAAATGCTCCAGGTCATCTGAAAAAACAATGGTGCTCTCCCACCAGCCCAGGAGCAAATTTGCATAGGTGGGCGCGCAGGGGCTACCAATTGCAGTGCCCCTGAGCTTGTGGAAGAAGAGACCATTAAATAAAAAATAATTATGAGTAAGGACAAAACTCATTAATGTAACCACAAATTCGTTATGTTGTTGCAGAAACTGACTTCTGGTAGACAGAAAAAATTCTGTGGCTCTAAGGCCCTCCTGATGTGGGATCGAACTATACAGGGCTTCGACGCCTATGCTACATAATAATGCCCCCTCCTCAACTACTACATCCTCCAATTTATGTAATAAGTCCGTAGTATCCCTTAATTAGGATGGTAATGCTAGGACAAAAGGTCGTAAAATCTGATCCAGATAGGTGCTCAGATTCTGGGTGAGGTTACCAATCCCTGAGACGATTGGTCTACATTTTAGGGGCATAATGCCTTTATGAATCTTTGGAAGGCCATAGAAGGTGGCCAGTTGTGGAGATTTAGGAAAGAGAAAGTCAAATTCTCTTTGGTTGATCAAGCCATCCCTCAAAGCTCCCACAAGTAGATCCTTAAGTTCCTTTTGAAATTTACAAGTAGGATCTCTTTCTAAGACCGCATACCCTTCTTTATCATTTAAGACCTTCATGCACATGTCCCTATAATCCCCAAAATTCTGAATGGCCAAGTTACCCCCTTAATCCGAGGGTTTTATGGTTATGCCTTCATCTTTCTCCAGGGATAATAAGGCCACATATTCATCCTTAGATAAATTAAATGACCTCATTTTACTCCTAATGTCCACATTAATTTTCTCTAGTTCTTGACATACTACATTAACAAATACATCTATGTTGTTATCAACCAATGGAGGATTTTTCATACTTTTCAGATGGCAGGTAGAAAAAGGACATTTCCCAGGATCCTGTTCATTTTCATCCGACAGAGATGCCAACATCCTTACATCTCCAAGTTCGTCCATATCAATCCCAAGATCCGAACACTGCCTTCTATCACTTATTCTGAAAAACTTTTTCCACTTGAGATCCCTAGCAAACAAATGTATATCCTTCACCCAATCAAAAAGCCTAAAGGGGGCCATGGGGACAAATGACAGACCTCTATTCAAAACCCCAATCTCTGCCTCTGACAGTATTTTCCTAGACAGATTAATAATATGAGCCACCTTTGGGGGTTGCTGATTATTTTCTTTAGCCTTCACCCCTATTTCCGTACCATTCCCTCCTCTAAAAAAGGAGGGAGTTGTGTACCAGTATTGGGGTTCAAATTTACTACCGAGGAGGAGAAGGATGAGGGTGCAGCATATGATGCCAACATTCCACCCCCTACTTATTCTCCCCCTTGTTGCTGGTAATTGATACCCCTTCTTGGGTTGCCTCTTCTCCTCCCTTGATTTCTCACTGGACGCCATTGTCCCCTATTCCGAGTCTCGTATGGTGATCTATTAAACCTTCTTTGTATGTCCTTTCTTTGTTCGTTGACAGAAATATCAGTATCTGAAGTAAATATATCTGTTTCAGGGCCCCTTATCTCTTGACCCCTATTTAGAAAATGATAGGCCCTATTCTCTTTAAACTCAGACAAATCTCGAACGAACTGATTATGTTTTCGTTCCTTTATATAGTTGGTGAATCTCTCAATAAGTTGTGGTGGGGCCATAGTTTTACACAGTACAAATTTTGATGGCTGGTTCTAAATTTGCAATTGATCTTTCAATTAATCTGTATAGGCAGTTCCCGACTTACACCGTCCCGACTTACATCTGTCCTCTAGTTACAAACAGAGATATATGGGGAATACTGGCACTTGTTGTTAAATGTTCTACAGCAAATAGTAGCTGTGGAACGACAAGTTCCAGCATGCCATAACAGCACATGAGGTGAAAAATGAAGTGAAATCTTTTTAACAGGAGCACAGACAGCAAAACAAATGTAGAAACCCTTCCCTGCACTATTCAAATCTAAAAAAAAACCTTTTGTGCTGGAGTTACATTTAATAAATATACCTGTTCCGACTTACATCCAAATTCAACTTAAGAACAAACCTACAGTCCCTATCCCATTTGTAACTTGGGGACTGCCTGCATATGTTATGGGGCTGGTTCTGGTACTTTTTATATGTAATGAGCATGGTTCTGGTACTGTATGTAAGTCATTAAATGTGCTCTGCTATATTGTTTTATGTAGTGAGTTTGGTTCTGGTACTAAATTTATGTTATGATCTTGAACCTGGTGCTGTATTTATATTGTAAACTTGGTTGCGGAACTATATTTATGTTCAGAGCTTGATTCCAGTACTGTATTTATGTCATTTACTCAGTTGTAGTGTTTTATTTATGCTAAGAGCTTGAATCTGGTTTTGTATTTATGTCAGAAACTTGGTTGCAGAACTATATTTATGTTAGGAGCTTTATTCTAGCATTCTATTTGTATTGTAAACTGGTTGTATAGCTGTATTTATGTTAGGAGCTTGATTCTGATGCTATATCTATGTCATAAGCTTGGTTGTGGAAATATATTTAAGTTAGGAGATTAATTCTGGTATTTTATTTATGTTGCAAACTTGGCTGTGAAGCTGTATTTATGTTAGAAGCTTGATTCTACTACTGTATTTAGGTTATAATGATGATTATGGTACTGTATTTATATCATAAACTTGGTTATGGAATTACAGTTAGGTCCATATATATTTGGACATTGACACAAATTTAGTTTTTTGTACCTGTTTGCTGAAACATATTCAAGTTATAGTTATATAATGA
The DNA here is from genome assembly GCA_025379985.1 of Phyllomedusa bahiana. NCBI lineage: Eukaryota > Metazoa > Chordata > Amphibia > Anura > Hylidae > Phyllomedusa > Phyllomedusa bahiana. The sequence continues at coordinate 41,961 of JAODAL010019216.1, forward strand.
AGCACGAAAAGATCTAGCAACAGAAAAAAATATATTGTAGGGCTTACAAAAAAGATAAAAATCATCCTTTATTCAATCATATTAAAATGAGCATGTGATACAGCATGCTACGAATAAGGTTGTTCGCTGAAACCTGTAAGCTAAGTATACTTTTTTCCTACTCCGCAGTATCGCATGCGCGTTTTAATATGATTGAATAAAGGATGATTTTGAATTTTTTTGGAAGCTCAACATTATATTTTATTTCTATATTATTAAACCTCAACCAAACAGTTTCGCTGCATTTGGCTGGATTTGAGCACACAGAGCGACATGTCCCATTAGGGCTGCACCATTTTTTGTGTATTTTGATCCAAAAAACTGTTGACACCATATTTTCTATATAAATGAACTGTCGTACACCAAAACTAGGTGCATTTGACACTATTGAATGCACCTAAAGTAAGCGTATCAAATATGATATAGCATAGATTTTTCAGCACTCGTGCTCCTGGTATATCAATCTTCTGATAAAAGTCACTTTTAATAAAATGTGTTTTATCTGAAGATTGATATATCTGGAGCACGAGTGCTGGAGTCTCTTTGCTATTTTGTATCCACTGGGATTGCCGCAGCCGTATGTCCATTCCCTTATGCACCGTGCGTTGACAGGATTTACAGCGGACCTTGTTTGATATGAGACTACCGGTGAGCGTTCATCAAACTTTGTTGTTTTTCACTACATCAAACATGCTAGAAAAGTTATGCTATGCACCTTTTTTGGTATACGCCTAAATTAGGCGCATTAAATATGCTATACAAGGAATACCAGACGCCAGATATTTGGCAGGTTTATTTATTCAGGCGCACTATACACTCATTTAATGTGCCTTAAAACTGGTGTGGAAGCTCCTGTTTTCTGACATGTCGCCCACAGTATATCTCTGATTACTTTACAATTTATCCGGCCACTTCTGTCCTGTGTCACATCATCAATAAACACTAGTGATCCAGTGCCACTGGCAGCCATGCATGCCCAAGTCATCACACTGTTCTGGAAGAACAATCTTTGGACAGATGAACGATCAATCTCTACCAGAATGATGGAAAGAAAAATGTATGGTGACGGTGTGGTACAGCTCCTGATCCAAAGCATACCACAACATCTGTAAAGCACAGTGAAGGCAGTGTGATAGCTTGGGCATGCATGTTTGCCAGTGGTCTTGGGTCACTAGTGCTTGTTAATGATGTGACACAGGACAGAAGCAGTCAGATGAATTCTGAGGTATTCAGAGACAAACTGTGTGCTCAAATCCAGCCAAATGCAGGTAAACTGATTGATGGGAAATTATAATACAGATGATTAATGACTAAAGCCAAAGCAACCCAGGAGTTTATTAAAGCAAAGAAGTGTAATATTCTTGAATGGCCAAGTCAGGCACCTGATCTCAACCCAACTGAGCAGCATTTCATTTGTTAAAGACTAAGGGCGACATGTATGATCGGGCTTTTCGCCCGTTTTTTGGCGTATACTGCGCCTCCCAGCCCGAATCCCACTGTCGGACGCGGGGATTCAGTGTTAGGCGCAGTGTTTGCCACTTTCAGCTGCGCCCCGCATGAAGGGGCCGGCAGTGGGCGCGGTGTGGGCGCGGGGTAGGCGTTCCGGGGCGGGATGCACCGCACTCGAAAACTCCGAGGCATGTACAATGGCGAGACGGCAAAGCGAGGCGCAGTGCAGCGCTCGGCAGCTCCGACAGTCAGACCTGGTTTATTTTGGTCTAAATGCTCCGGCGGCGGCGAAGTGAAGCAAGATCGGAACATGCGAGGAAACATACAGAAGATCGCTACACAGGAGTATCCGTGCAGCAGGAGTATGATTCCGAAAAAATCGGCTTTATAAAGGCGGAAAACAGTGTCAGAAAAGAGCTGAACCTCAAAAATAAACATAGTAATAAAAAAAACACTTTCCAAAACTGTAGACCGCCGCAATATCAAGAAATATGATATTGTAAATTGCCGGGAAATACAGTGATTCAAATTCTGAAACCTATTCTCATTGGTCGGCATAAACCGGCCAATCAGAATAGGAGCGACAGTGAACCATTAAAACCTATGGGGAAGGATTGACCAATCAGAATCCACAGCGGGATAATTCAAAATACAGTAAAAAGGACAGAAAAGAGCTGATTGGCTGAGCTTAGCGGGGGCTTGGTTTATCTCGGCCAATCAGAATAGGAGCGACAAAGACCCATTCTAGTCTATGGAGAAGTTTAGACCAATCAGAATCCACGGCGGGATAATTCAAAATACAGTAAAAAGACAGAAAAGAGCTGATTGGCTGAGCTAGCAGGTGCTTGGCTATCCCAGCCAATCAGAGCGCAAGCTACTTCTCCCATTATAGTCTATGGAGAGATGGGCGCACTGAAATCTCGGGGGAAAAACCCGCGTTGTTCGGGTTTTTAACTGCTTTATTTGTAAAGAAGGGTTCTGCTCTTTATCTGATAAGTTTTACACTTAATAAAAATGATTTTTTGATTAATACTTCATGCTGCACGGCGCTAAGCGCCGAGATTTCAGAGCGCGCATCTCTCCATAGACTATAATGGGAGAAGTAGCTCGCGCTCTGATTGGCTGGGATATCCAAGCCACCGCTAGCGCCGCCAATCCGCTCTTTTCGGTCTTTGGACTGGATTGTGAACTGTCCCGCCGTGGATTCTGATTGGTCTAAAATTCTCCATAGGCTAGAATGGGTCTCTGTCGCTCCTATTCTGATTGGCTGAGCTAGCCAAGTCCCCGGTAGCTTAACCAATCAGCATCTTGTTTTCCAGCCAAATTTTTTACTGGTTTAATTTGGTTTATGCCGACCAATCAGAATAGCTTTCTGAATTTGAATTACTGTATTTCCCGGCAATTTCCAATATCCTAATTCTTGAATTAGGATATTGGAAAGTGATTTTGTTTTATGTATTTTTATTTTCAAGGTTTCAGCTCTTTTCCTGAGAATGTTGAACGACTTTATAAAGGCGATTTTTGATTCATACTCCGCACCGACATCTGAAATGATTTCTCGCTGTTTTCCAGCCTGTCTCGCATCGGAACTGTTTTTCGCCGCAGTCCCGCACGGCGCCTAAGTCCCGCACTGCGCCCTTGTCCCCGCACTGTGCCCCACACACACTGGCGCGGCGGACTTTTCTCCGCATGTATGAGTGCGCTACCTCCGGCGCCGAATCATAGGCGCAGCGCCGCACTGCGACTCAGTCCCCGCACTGCGCCCCACACACTGGCGAGGCGCGGCGGACTTTACATGCTATGTATGAGCGCGCCCCGGCCCCGACATAAATCAGGCGCAGATTCCACCGGAAAACTGGCGGAAAGGTGCGCCCCGACCCGTCGGGATTCATACATGTGGCCCTAAACTTCAGAAAGAAAGCCCACAAACAAACAGCAACTGAGACCAGTGCAGTAAAGGCCGACAGAGCATTAAAAAGGAGGAAACACAGCGTCTGGTGATGTCCATGACTTCAAGACTTCAGGCACTCATTGCCAACAAAGGGGTTTCAACCAAATATTAGAAATTAACACTTTGTTTACAATTATTTAATTTGTCCAATTACTTTTGGTCCCTTTAAAAACAGAGCGGAACATGTCAAGGAGCTGAAACTCCTAAACCCTTGATCCGATATTAATATTAATCCCCTCAAATGAAAACTGAAAGTCTGGACTTTGTCTATTATATAACTATAACTTGAATATGTTTCAGTAAACAGGTACAAAAAACAAAGTGTGTGTCAGTGTCCAAATATATATGGACACATAGGTAATCAGCTTGGTTTTAGTGCTTTAATTATGTTTTAAGCTGTACGCTGGTGTTGCATTTATCTAACAACCTTGAGACTGTGGAACTCTCTGTCAGAGGAACCTGTCTTGATAAATTCACTAACAGAGTTCAAAAAGGGTCAAATAATCCTGCCAGACCCTGACCGAACGCAACCCCCACATGTGACTATCAGCTGTGCACAGGCTCTGATTACATATGTAGCAAAGATAAAGATTAGAAAAAAAGTCTGTTTTCTCCTGTAAACAGTGCCACACCTGTCCCTAGGTTGTATGTGGTATTGCAGGTTAGCTATATCCATTTTAAGGGTCTGGATACATTTCTAGATGTAATAATAGAACAAGTTATAGTGACCAGAATTCTGGAGAAGGGTCTGGATATGTTTCTAGATGTAATAATATAACAAGTTATAGTGACCAGGATTCTGGAGAAGGGTCTGGATACATTTCTAGATATAATAACATAAGTTATAGTGACCAGGATACTGGAGAAGGGTCTAGATACATTTCTAGATGTAATAATAGAACAAGTTATAGTGACCAGGATTCTGCAGAAGAGTCTGGATACATTTCTAGATGTAATAATATAACAAGTGATAGTGAACGGGATTCTGAGGAAGGGTCCGGATACATTTCTAAATGTAATAATATAACAAGTTATAGTGACCAGGATTCTTTAGAAGGGTCTAGATACATTTCTAGCTGTATTAATATAACAAGTTATATTTTTCTGGATTCTGGAGAAGTGTCTGGAGACATTTCTAGATGTAATAATAGAACAAGTTATAGCGACCGGGATTCTGGAGAAGGGTCTGGATACATTTCTAGATGTAATAATAGAACAAGTTATAGCGATCGGGATTCTGGAGAAGGGTCTGGATACATTTCTAGATGTAATAATAGAACAAGTTATAGTGACCAGGATTCTGGAGAAGGGTCTGGAGACATTTCTAGATGTAATAATAGAACAAGTTATAGTGACCGGGATTCTGGAGAAGGGTCTGGATACATTTCTAGATGTAATAATAGAACAAGTTATAGTGACCAGGATTCTGGAGAAGGGTCTGGATACATTTCTAGATGTAAAAATATAACAAGTTATAGTGACCAGGATTCTGGAGAAGGGTCTGGATACATTTCTAGATGTAATAATATAACAAGTTATAGTGACCAGGATTCTGGAGGAGGGTCTGGATACATTTCTATTTTTAATAATATAACAAGTTCTAGTGACCAGGATTCTTTAGAAGGGTCTAGATACATTTCTAGCTGTAATAATATAACAAGTTATAGTGATCGGGATTCTGGAGAAGGGTCGGGATCAGGGGCGTTGCTAGGGTCCTAAAACATCCGGGGCTCGGGCCCTTTGTGTTTTGCTCAGTAGGGCTGGGTTCACACGACATTTTTCACGCCACATTGTGAACTGCGGATGTATTTTTACAGAGAAAAACCTTCTGCTCCTCTCACTAATTTTCAGCATATTCCACATAGAGTGACCCTATATCTATATACCTGCCTCAGCAGTCACTGCACAATGAAAATCACCAATGACAAATTTACTTTTTCAAAATTGCTCCCCTCCATATGACAGTGTAATATCCCTAAATAACAGTCACCATATAATCCACTGATACATGGAGCAAATCTACCAGAAAAATGATCGTTACTAAAAACACTCATACAAAACCAAGACCCCAAACTATTACTACAAAAGGATCAAATAATCCTGCCAGACCCTGACCGAACGCAACCCCCACATGTGACTATCAGCTGTGCACAGGCTCTGATTACATATGTAGCAAAGATAAAGATTAGAAAAAAAGTCTGTTTTCTCCTGTAAACAGTGCCACACCTGTCCCTAGGTTGTATGTGGTATTGCAGGTTAGCTATATCCATTTTAATGGGACTGAACTGCAGTCTCAGACAATCTGTAAATGGTGTGGTGATATTACGTAACAGCCGCCGTATTTTCTTAATCCCATCCAACCCTGCAGGATACTTGAAGAGTTCTAAGTAGGACAAAACACAGTTCCAGACATTACCTAACAAGAAGCATGACGCTGTTTCTGCAACACATATAAGATATGATCTAAATTACCAACTCAGTTACCGGGATATCCTCATACCATCTGTATAGAGTCCATGCATCAGTGGATCTATATTATATGCATTATTTATAAGTGCAATTGTCGTTGGGAGTTATTTTTGCCCCATTTGTCACCTTATGTCCTTTGACCTGTATTCACAAAATTAATCCCCTATTTCCCCTGAGGAACTGTTGCTATAGATACAGAGAAACGTGTTGGGCTGGAATTTTAATGAGCACAACAGTTCATTTATTGTACTTTTTCTTTTTAATTTAGGGACACTCTAGGGCTAGTCTCCATAGGGTGAGGGTTCCCTTTTCGGCGCAGGCCCTCCACCACTAGGCAATTTAGTGTAGGAAATACTTGGGTCTTGTGGAATACTAACCAGGAATCACCGACTTTCCACCGCTCCATATAATAATTCTGAGGATACGTGAGTAACAACTTACTTCTTAATTGCTCATTATTAAAGGATTGACTATTAAGGAGTTACAATTTCCATATGATGAGAAAAAAAATGTATGTACTGTTTTCCCTTAAAGAAATTGTGTCTTAAAAATTGGGGCATCTAAAAGTCATTTATTAATGCACTAAAATAGTTTCATAAAATATGTTTTTATATGAATACATTAAAAGTTAAGTTTTAGAATTTTTAGTGATATGTATATCATCTCAATGGAAAGAAAAAGGGAACCTATTCCTGGAACATAGTACCTATTCCCAGCCATATGCAGGATCCTAATTGTTTCTGTTACTTTATCAAAAGTCTTATGTACCCAGACTGTGAAGAAAGCATCTCTCACTCTTCCCCTCTCTAAAGCAGGAAGTCTTAGCATAAGCTCAGACAGAGAACTACAATAGGGTATAAACCTTAGACAAAATAGTAACTTTTATTAATATCCAATAAGAAATCTCTAAAAAAAAAAAAAACCCTACCAGTTCTCGAAGCAATTACCAACTACCTATCCAACAAATTTGGGGTAATCGCCCTGATAAGGGCGACCCAGTCAGGAACCTGGAACATAAAGACCCTAATATATCCCTTTACTAGCTCTCACCAAACAAGAGAAAGAACAATGGTCTAGGATTCTATCATAGGGCATAGAAATAAGCCAAAAAAATCCACATTACAATGAACAAAAAAAAAAAAGTGACCCAAAGTGAACAAACATAGACACCAACAATCCATAGAAATAAATCAAGAACAGAACGACCCCTGTGTACTGCTTCTGTTTGTTATCCCTCTCTCCAAGTCGTCCCTACAAGGCAGTTTACTAGTGCTCATGCTAACTGCAGCCAAGGCCCTAATACCCCGATTGTGGAGATCTACTGAAACTCCGACTATCACGGGGTGGTTCAAGGAATTATTTTCCCTTCAACGCATGGAGGAACTTAGGGCTGACAGAGGACTGACGATGGATGAGTACACTGCCATATGGTCAGATTGGTTGTCATTTTGTGCTTCCCCGGATTATGTGACACTGACATGAGATACTTATGGGTGTCTCATGGGGACTGACGCTCTGGCATCTTTCTAAGCACCTTCTCTCAAGGTGAACTGGTGGAATATGCTCCTCCATCTTCCTTGCGCAGTGTTGGTTTTTTTCTTTTTATTTGTGGTGTCGTGTCTGGTCATGACAGACTGTTTGATTTTATGGGAACTATGATATCATATGCCTGTCCAGTGAAGCATTCTCCAAAGGCGGTCTTTATGGACTTCTAGAATATTTCACTGTTTGCATTAGATTACTGAGATTAGTTCCGGAATGTATACTTTTTAGTCCTGCCTACTAGAACTAGACGATATCACATCCGGTTAGGAGGATAACCTATGTTATCATTCCATGCTGGCTTTGTAAATCTGGTGTCTATTCTACAGTGTGATTCTACTTTTGTTGTTATTGTTACATTCTTTCTGCATATGATATTGTCATCTCTATCAAGCTGACGGTTATATTATGCTTTCAATAAACTTCGTTGAATTTGAAAAAAAAAAAGAAATAAATCAAGAAGAGTATTAATAAAGCTCATATATATTAATATTTTTGTATCAGTGGGCTTGGGGCTGGACTCTGTACCATTCACCGAATTTAAGCATTTTCTGTTTACAGCAACTTTCAGGAATGTAATAAAAGGATTTATAACTTGTTTTCCAATAACATGAAAAACCTGTGAGTCCCACTACAATGGTGGAAGGATTGTCCATTCATTCCTTTCATTTACAAGCCATTTTATTCCCCAAGATAAATGATGATCTGAACCCCGTTAGTCAATAAAATAAAAAGCTACAGGATGTATTGTATATAGAAATTATAAAGTTGTATTTACTGCCCAAATACTATTGCAAAAAGAATTCCACATAATACATTCATACAGATATCAATGCATCTATGATGGTAGCTCTTCTTCAACAGGTGTCTGCTTGACTTTTGATGGCCAAACCTTGATCAGATCTTACTGTTCAATCCAGTAACTCTGTACACAGTTACGAAAAAAAAGAAAGCCGACGTGTGTCTTAGAAGTCAATTTCATCCATCAGAATCTTTTACAAAACAGAGTATAATGGGGTTGTCATTTCCATCATTCCTCCTGTAAGAAGCTATAACAACAGTGTAAACAAAACCTACTAGTATTGTATAATATGTCACAAACAGTACTGTCACACGTGTCCAAATAAAATGTTCACTGCAATCTAAAATACATCAGATAGTGCAGAAGTGCTGCAAAAAGTAGCTAAAAACATGAGATAGTAGTAAAATGTACCACCTGGCAGTGCCACATAAACTGTAATACAGGTTATAAATTGTGCCACATTATGTTGTATAGATAATTATCATTACTATGTGGGACACTGTTACTTGAATGGCAAGCTCTGGTTTTCTTAAGTTTTGAGACTACAACTACACCTTGGATTAGATCAGGCTTCTTGTTGGTGCAGTTACTTTAGAGATTTGCTTGCTCAAACATGACTGCTTGAGGAGCTACAAGTTCAGATCTCCACTGCCTTTCTCTGGTCTGCATGATGTTACTCACCCTTGTATAACCCAGAAAACTTTCCTCTACAAGAAAAGATGCAAAGCTAGAACCTATGTTGGGTGAAGGTTGGTCACAGCTTTATTAACCATTTATTGATTACAATACTATGCATCCAATCAACACTTCTGTTTAAAACCCTCATGCCTCGATGTGGTATGCCCATCACGGGTCTTCCAGCGAGAAAGTCCGCCATCCGTGCTACTTCACCATTGTCTTCAAACTGCCTTCTGTGACTTAAAAGACTCCATTGGGTCAGAATTTACTAAATCAAGAAGAATTGATAACAGATAACATCTTGTTCCAAACTCCATATCAATATGATACAATAACGTGACCAGATTATTCAGAGTGGAGGGCAAAGGGCCACCAGGAGCACACCAGGGGGAAAGAGGAAACCAGCAGCCCTGCAGTTGGCTTAAATAACCTGAACTAAAGGAGGGACCAGACCGGAATTGACCAACTCTGGCCCTTACCAAAGAAAGTTAAAGGAGGGAGGAAGGATGAAGCTATGAGAAGGGAGGAACTGTACCCTATTAATGCCTAAGTGCCCTCAACCGTCAGTGCACACCCTCCCTGTGCTTCAGATTGCCTTTTCCCTTTCTTACACTAAACTTGCTGCACAAGATCACTGGAAATAAATTCAGCTCAGAAGTCTAATTGGGGATATGTAATGTGTTGCCTGGAGGTTAGCAATTAAGAGGGTGCAGAAAGAAGGCAATAATAAATAACTGCATAGATTTGCATAGGAGTTGCATACACTAACTATAAACATATTTTTGTTCCTGCCATTTTGTCTCTTCCTTCATATAAGATCTCTTTGTGGATTCTATACAACAGCCACAAACAACTCTCAGATTTGGTCAGCTGACTAGGTGAAATGCCTTTAAACTCATTATTGAGGATTGGATAATTTCTAGCTTCTCTATAAATCTTGCTTGGTTAGGTAACCTGGTGTAGATTATAGTACTTGTCTGAGAGATTGTTCTGTTTTGAGATTTTGTCTTCTAATTTAAAAGTTTTAATTTAATTCTAGATTACTAGCCTTGGTCTGTGAGAGTTTTTTTTGCAGTCCTTGACAATCTCAGTTTTTTGTGTTTTCAAAGTTTTTTGCTGTGCTCTACCTAAAGAGTCTCTGGGTCTTAGAACCGATTTTTGTGTCAGGGTAAGTTGTAGTTTAACAGATAACAGCTGAAGTAGGGTGTATACTCTAAAATATAACTTTTAATATATCACTTAAAAATAAATTGTTTAAATAAATTGTCAGACACATGAAAGATAATATGTAATGATTAAAACGTTATATGTGGGAGTGTTAGTCCAAAGACAAAGGCAAAAGGGCACAGAAAAATCCCTATGTATCCCCCACATTTTTAAACCAAACCCCAAAAAAAGGCAAAAACCCGTCCAAAAACCTGCCCCTAATTTTGGGCCCCTCACCACTATACTTATCCAAATTAAAGGGAAATTTTTTACTTTCTTTTTAGGGGGAAGTGTTTGTGGGGAGTGTGAAAAAGGGGCAGGTTCTTGGGCAGGTTTAAACCTTTTTTGGGGGGCCCGCTACCCTGTAAATTTTTGGGGGTTTTCAGATTTTAGTTTTTGTAATTTTACTGTTTGTTTTCAGGGTTTGGGAATTTTGGGCAAAAGGGGGGTTGGTTTTCCCCTCAGATGCAGGGGAACCGGTTTTTTGGGGAAAAAAAAAGGGAAAAGTTAGCTCTTTTGGGCAGTAAACAAATTTTTTATGCTTGACATTGCCATTGGGCGTGTTTTTTGCCCCCCCTCCTTGTCTCCATCCACTTAATTCCCTCTAATGGGTGGGGTCCCCTAGTTTTTAGTTGATTTCCGCTTTGTATTTTTTTGGTTTTTTACTGCCCTATTTAGTTTTGTTGCAGTCTTGTACCCATTAGCATAGTTACAATTCTGAATCCATATTTGCAAAGTGGCTTTATTTTTCAGCATTGATGCAAATAAATGACATTTTCATCAGCTCATTCGTATCAGAAAGTACACATTTTCTTCCATTCGTACACACTTTCTTTGATTTTCAAAAAATCCATTCTGAATTTGCAAACAACTCTGGGGAGTTTATTTATTCCAAACCCTTAAAGAGGAGCCAATGATTTTAAATAATTTAGCAAATTAGTGTCAAGAATCTTAAATTCAGCAAATTAAAATTTTACCCCAAAGGATTTACCTGCATGTTGACAATCAAATAGAACAAAATAGCACTGTGATAGGTGAGTGGGTTTATGAGCAGATAGGTTTACTCAAACCCATGGGACTCTTCAAGAAACAGCCTAGGAAAAACTGATATACTGCGCTCTGCTGGGGCCTGAAGGGCGATGCATGACACAGGGATTTAAGCTGCACCAACAACCCCTTTGGGCCCTTACTATGCAATCATTTTTTTTCCTGGAATCCTGTTTTCAATAAGCTCCTATCAATCAGAATACTATGTTTTCTTTTATTAAATAAAATAATATAACCTAGCGGATAGAATATATTATCTATGGACAGTTCCCTGATTCATGTCATCTATTGAAAATGTAACAGCCAACATATTTTCTCTCCATTGAACATGAAAAACATAGGCAGCTATAGCGGCTCTTCAGAATTAGGGTCCTTGAAATAACCCTTAGTTTCTTCCTTAAAGGGGTTGTCTCACTACAGCGATTCCTCTTACCTCCTGTTTTCTCAGTTTCATTTTTGAATTCAGGGAGGGTTTTACTGGCTTCTACTGGTTACTACTGGTCTGCAGTGATGAGCTGCTAAGGACACCAGGTCTGTAGCTATAGCGACAAGCGCTGACAACCTATCAGGAGAGATCAAACAGGTCTGTAGCTATAGTGACCCCGAGGGAGCTGATTGCAGCCCATACAAGAGGGATATCTGGGAATAGGTAGAACACTTTTAATGTACACATATTGCAAAGTGACTTGTTTTTGCAAGATCTTGAAGGTAAAAAGCAGCAATCCTTGTAGTGAGAAAACCCGTTTCCAATGTTGGGTTGAGGGCTTAACTGTAGTATGTCACGGTGGGGGGTCGAGGCTCCGCTGGCCCACCGCTAGCGATGGTGTAAGCCATGGGCCCGGGAGCGGAGTCTAAGTAGAACCCGGTTTTTACCAGAGCCCGCCGCAAAACGGGATGGACTTGCTGCGGCGGGAAACTACCAGGTCGCTTCCACTGGCGTGACTTGCTTGCAGCGGCAGCCAAGGTAGTGCATGGTACAGTCATAGACGTAGTCAGGGACAGGCAGTAGGTCAGGACAGGCGGCAGAGGTTCGTGGTCGAGGGACGTAAGCAGAACGGTACGGTACACGGAGAACACGGACAAGGCACAAGGGACGCTTTCTCTAAAGGCTGAAAGGCACTAAAGATCCGGCAGTGCCCTGCCGGGGATGGCGCTTCTATATAGGGTCAGCGGCCGGCAATGGCCAATTACCGGCGCGCAGGCCCTTTAAATTTGAGGGAGCCGACGTGCGCGCACCCTAGGGAGTGGGGAGACAGGAGCACAGTGGGGTGAGTACGGGGAGCAAGTGCGCCCACAGTCCAAGGCACGGACCGCAGCGCCACTCGCTCCCGGCGCAGGGGAGCGGGCAGAAGGATGGATGTGCCCACAGCCCGTCCCTCGGGTTGCGGCGCCATCCATGACATAGTAGAGTTCAGCTTGACCATGATATCATGGCTTTTTGTGCTACCTATTTTTATCTGTAAATGAAGGCCATTAAAAAGCATTGAAAAAGTTGAGATAACATTCTGATATCATGGTGTGCTATCTGTCATGTTTAGCTTTGCTACATCTGTATGTCATCATCAAGATGTTGTATGGGTTTAGGCTTGGACTCCCCAGCGACGAACGTGGCTTCTTCTTATTGGGAAAAAATTGTTGTAATTGCATGAGTTCTAAAACTGTTACATTTTTAAGGGAAGCGGTCGCCGTGTGGCCGGGGGCGGGGCGGGGGGCTGGCACCTCGCCGGCCCATAGACTATCATTACTAGCGGCGCGTATACGCCGCTAGTAATTTACATGTCACTTATCTCCCCAGCGGCGGATTCGCCGAGCAGGGAGAGGAGACGTAATCCATAGTCCTCTACTCCGGCACGTAATTACGGACCGAAATACATCCAGTTTTAAGCCGTGTGAACATGGCCTAAGAGTTGAGAAGATTGATTTATGGTTTTGTAGAGAAAGATGCAGTAGTAGTTCTATTTTAGTCATTTAAGTCCCTGCTTATTCTTGGTTCAGGAGTCCAGGTGATTGCATACACACTCATACAAGTGTCACTGTCACTGATTAGACCGCCCACTGGACTCCTTAAAAGTGTTTTCTCACAACATTGTTTCACTGAGTCACAAGCAGTTTTACACTCACTCTATCTTCTCAAGCTGTGGGTGGTTCTATAGCAGTGATTAGCATATCTATTACACTGACAAGTGCAGGAGATGTGATCTCTTCAGTAAACACGAGGTGCAAATGCTGTGAGAACGGAAAACTATGGGTTATTTGTAATTTTGTTAGAGATAATTAGTTTGATCTGGACTGAGTCGTCCATCTATGGTGATGTAATTTCCTGCTTTCTGCTGTAATCAGAAAACACAGTGATGGTCAGGGAACCGTAGAAACCTGTGTGTACTCAGAGCACATAAAATGTCTCTTATCTCATGACTAAAGTCTTTTGACCAATGTATTTAGAAATGTATTTAGAAAAAGTCTTCATTTAACTGTCCCTTCATGTTGGAAGCTAATCTTTGTAGAGAGAAAACTCCTTTAACCCAGAATAAACAGGGATTTAAATGAACAACATACAATTTCCACTGAACCTTTCCCAACCAAACTATATACATGAATGCTCTCAAGTCTTAATACTTTATAACATGCTGCCCGCAGATTAGATAACATGTTCAATGCAACAAATTCCCTTTAAGGGAAACATTGAGATCCAATGAAAGTCATCATAGTGCAGCAAAACGATGGTGACTTGTAGGTGTCCAAATGTCGGAATCTTATCCTGCAGGGTTGTCTGTAGAGTGGGATGAACCTCATACATTCCACCGAATGAAAAAGACCGGTAGCATGTCGCTTGAATTGCTGATGCAAAGTTGACATATATATGTATATATATATATATATTATATTATATAATTATATATAATAATATATATATATATTATATATATATATATATGAATCCAACCACTTGGTCCATTCTCTTTCATTTCTGTATGAAGCAGGTGGCCAAGAGGTTTGTCCCTTCATTTCAAAGCTTGATGAGGTTCCAATAGATACGAATGTTCTAGTACAGCGATCCCTCAAGTAACCATGGCTTCAGGATACAATATTCTTAGTACAATGGTTATTCTCAGGACATTGTTTTTGGTGGGGTTTGTTTTAAGAAAATTTTATCCGAAAAATGACCCAACCCAAATTTAATCAAAACATTTTTTTTTGGGAAAACCTTTTTTGGGAATTTTTTGGTGATTGAGTTTTTTTAAGCCCCTCTTACAGAAAAGTGCGGTTTACTACATGCCCCTGTACTGTTCTTACATGTTTTATGAGGTGCTTCAAATTGGTGGTCTATACACCTCTCTACATTTCAGGGGCTTACTACATGTCCTGTCCCTGCCCCTTTCATGTTTTAGTGAGGTCCCATGCAGCATTGGCGGTTTTTATAGCTCCTCTCTACATTTGAAGTCCCGGTAAAACATTTTCCGAAACTGTTTTTACAGTATTTTTACAGTGTATGCAGTGACGGCAGCCCTAGTAGCGCCTCTTTTATAGACAGGGGGCGGTATTACATTTCCCTTTTATTTTTTCTTACAGGGTTTTTATTTTGAGGTGCATGAAAGGGTTTTGGGGGGTCTGTAGTACCTCTCTAAAGTAAGGGGCCGGTACTAAAATGCCTGTAACGCTCTTACATGTTTTAAGTGATGTTGCAGGGGCAGTGATTGGCGGCCCTAGGGGCCCCGCTCTCCCAATTTAAGTGCTTTTTAAACATGTTTTTGTACTGCTCTTACATTTTATTAGGAGGTGAAATGCAGTAAATTTGGCGGTCTAGTAGGGGCCTTCTACAGTAAAATTTAGGGTACTACTTTGTCCGTAATGCCTTCCCTGTATTAGTGGGTGCATGCAGTGATTGGCGGTCTTTTTAGTACCTCTTTTCAGTAAAAGTGCGGGACTACTTGCCCGTACTGCTTTTTCTTTGTTTTTATTTAGGTGCATGCGGTATTGGCGGTCTATAGCCCGCTTACAGTACATTTGCGATACACATGTTCTGTACTGCTTTTAAACATGAGTCAGGATAAGGGCTCCTTTGGGCACCAGGTGAAAATCACCTTTATTTTTTTTCGGGTACTTTGTGTATAAAGTCCATGACCCAAAGAAGCTCCCGTCCCCTCACAGGGGAAAATGATTTTTTTAGCTTTCCCGCAGCCCCCTTCGATGTTATATGGGGGGCCCCACTTCACCTGGGTTAGTATGTGCTTAATTTTTTTCTTTTTCCCTTTTTCCTTATTTTTTGGGTTCCAATTTTTTTGGGGCCTTAGAACCAATTTTCCCGTTTTCCCTTTGATTTTGGTTTTTAACATACAATGGTCCCTACTGAACCAAAAAATAATATGTTGGGACCCTGTATATTTTAGAAAAACCCCCTGAGCCCGTTATTGGTTACTTCTTTTTTTCTTCCCTTTTTAGTTTTCCGGTATAAGTAAGTAATTCTTGCCAAAACAGGATAAAACTTTTTCATATGTAGTAATAAAAAGGGCCCCAAAAAATTTTTATTAGTGACCCAAATTTTGGAAAAAAACCCAAATAGGTATCAATTGGGCTAAATGAATTTTGAACAGTGAGTCGTAGTTGGGCCCTTTTTTTTTCTTCCCATTTTGGGGGGAAAAAATAACATTTTTAGGGTTTGTATCTAAATAAACCTGGTTTAATTTCCCATCCCGCCACTCCCCCAGGTTTTGCCCTTGCTTTTTCCCTTTTTTTTTTGGTTTCGTTTGAACTCCTCACGTAAATTTTCAGGGCCAATGACCCAATAGTGGAGAACGGAAAATCTACAACATGGGCAGATGACAACTATTCAAAGACCTAAAAGATTAGCTTTATCATTTGGGTTTAAAATGACCCCCTTTTGCTTTCACTGTGTTTAAAATTTAAAAAATGGTTTTTCCCACCCCAAACCCATGAAATTTAGCCATCTATAAAAAGGTATATATTCATTTCAATCCTTTAAATTTTTGACTGGCCCGTTTAAAACAATCAAAATTTAAAAAAATTTCCCGTGTGAACATTTGGGATCCCAAAGGGGATTAAAAAAGGGTCCCGAATGGAATTTTTTAGTTACTGGGGCAGATGGGCTGAGCACAGGTAGGAAAAGGGGGGGGCTCACCCTTTAGGTTTTGGGGGCAAATAATCAAAGGTACTTCTGTTCTGGGGAACTGAGCGCCTGAGGCCAAAAGGTTTTTGTGCTTTCCCAAGTGCTGGTAGGTCTTGCTTGCACAAGTGGATGATGGAGCAGACTGCACTTAACCTACATTTATTGCCATCACTTTTGTGGCAAGCATTACACATGCAGCTTAAAGGGGTTGTCCATGATTTTTAACAAAATGGCCCATTGGTCGGAAGCGTTAAAAACCATAAAGTAAAAAAAAAAACCCTTTTTAAACCCCCATGAAAAACCCCTTTTCCCCCCCTTTGGTTTAAAAAGGGGTCTGGTTACCCGGAAAAAAAGGAAATTTCCCCTACATTCAAAATTTTTTTAAAGCTGGGGGCCAAATTTCTGGCCAAAATTTCCCTGAAGCAACATCGAAAAAACGAAAGGGAAAAAATGACTGCAGATCATGGGAAAATTTGGGCATGGCCCTCAACCCGTCCTTGGGGAAAATCATTTTTTTTTTTCTTATATCCAACCACTTAAAAAAAACTATCTATCTATTATCTTCCAAAATCTATGCATTTTCATATCTATCTATCTTTTATCTATCTAAACTTCTATCTATCTAATTTTATCTATCTAACTACTATCTCTATCCTCTATTATCTCATATCTATCTATCTATCTTAAACCCCTATCTATGTATCTCTATCTAACTATCTAGCTTTCTATCTAAACTATCTATCTCTATTTTCCTAAAAAATCTCATAAACTATCTATCCTTTTCCAATCTATGTATCTCATTTTCTAACTACTTTTTATTTTGTCCCAATTTTAATTTTTCTAATCTATCTATCTATCCCATCTTTTATATTTCCCCTTTTTCTAACCTATATCTAAATTTTTACTATCTATCTTTCCATCCCCTATCTATCTATCTAACTATCTATCTATTATCCCATCTATCTATCTAACCCATAAATTAAACAAACTATTTCTATCTATTATATATCCCATATCAAACTATCTATCTATCTATATCTATCTTATATCCATATCTATCTATCCTTATCTACTATCTTCTATCTATCTATCTATCATACCCATATCATACCCTAATCTATCTATCTATCTATCTACCCCTATCTATCTTTTTCGTTTTCTATCTATTATCCCATATTATCTATCTATCTATTATCTATATCTATCTATCTATCTTTTATAATCCCATATCTATCTATCCCATATCATCTTCTATCTATCATCTATCTATCTATCTATCTATTATCTATTATCCCAAAATCTATCTTCTATCTATCCATATCTATCTTCTATCTATTAAAACCATATCTATCTTACCTTTTCTATCATATCAATCTTCTATTTTATCTATCTTTTAATCTATCCCAATTATCTATCTATCTACCCACCCCTATCTTCTATCTATCTATCTTCTATCCCATATCTATTATTCTTCTATCTATCTATTATCCCATATCTATCTATCTATCTATCTTTTCCATATCTATTATCTAATCTATCTATCTATCTATCCCATATCTTCTTCTATCTATCTATATCTATCTATCTATCTATTCTATTCTATCTACATCTATCTATCCCATATTTTTAATCTATTATCTTTTCTATCTATCTATCTATCTATCTATCTATCTATCTATCCTTATCTTCTCTATCTATCTTATCCCATATCTATCTATCTATCTATCTATCTAATCTACTATCAATCATATCTATCTATCTATCCAATATCTATCTATCACATATCTATCTATCTATCTATCTATCTATCTATCTTTTCCTATCTTTTTTCCCCTATCAAAATTAATTATCCTCATACTCTATCTTCCACATCTATCTAATTTGCCTACATCTTCTATTTTACCTTCTATCCTTTATTCTATTCACATTTTTAAAGGAGAAACATTCCCCCAAAAGTTTCTTATAAACTGTGAAAAACCGTAAAGAAAAGCCCGTTTTCCGTCCCGTAATATGGGAAAAATTGGGGTAATTACCACCGAAATAAGGCCCTTTTTTAACTGTGAAACAGGCCTTAAAAGATGCTCTTTGTTATTGTTCTCTTCTTTCACCAAAAAAATGGAGATCTTGAAAAGAGTACTCCCACTTAAAGTAGTCTTACCACAAAGGCATTTCATGCCTGGTTTGTCCTGCTTCAGCTTTCAGTGTGTTCTCAAGGGGGTGTGTATGATTTGTTTCAACTGCATATCATGGGACGCAGTAGGCTTGACATCATCATGCCTTTCCCCACAGTGTGTTCACTCTAGTCAAACAAAGGTTTGTCTATGTGAAGAGATGTGAGTAGCTACAATGTAGCTGAGTGGTTGCCTTTCAGCAAATGGGTCCTAGTTTCAAATCGCTGCAGGAACTAAACATGTGGATTTTTTTTTCTCAATGCACATACCTGATTGAGGTTTCTACTTTTTATTTATTTGCAATGTTTGACTAACTACTAAGGAGTAGTGAGGACAAGAGTTGAATGACAGAACGGGGGGGTTAAACACTCGCTCAGCAGTGAGTGTGTATGATTACTAAGCAGAAGCAAAAGAGAAAAAACAAAGAGAGGGCGCTCTATGTGAAGTATAATAAAAACAGTATAGAACAAATGCTCACCTTGAGATGTTGTGCGTATTATCATAGAGGCACAACACTTGTATGCGCTTCATTGGCTCTATCTGAGCCTCGGAATGGCAGCCGCTGGTTCCACACTCCGGAGCTGGATTTGCAGCAATGGGCATAAACAGTGGATAAAGTTTAAAAAGTGAAACCCCCCGCCCCCGGTTCTAGGATAAAAAAACCTTCTCTCGAAGACGAGGGTATTACTATAAAGGTCATTTATTCTTTAAAAAAGTAGCGTGAACAAAAGGTATTAATCTCTGTCACTCTAAAACACTCAACGTAACGCATTTTGCGCCGTGACACCAGCGCGTCATCAAACAAGAGTGATATCTAAACAGTCTTTACGCGCTGGGGGTCACGGGGCAAAACCGTTGGGTTTTTTTTTTTCTCATTTTCCTTATTATAAGCAGGGAAAAGAAAGACAGTAGCTGCCGAGGGAGAGGGAGTGATGCGAGCATGTGCAGCCAGGATGTGGAGTCCTTGTCCTGGGGCCCCTGGAGATGAGCTTTAAAATAGGGTCACTAAGGAGCAGCTAAAACAAAAATGGGGCGAATTTTTTTTTAAAATGAAGAAAAGGGGAAAATTTTATTATTTAATTTGGGGAAACTTTTCCCCCTCAATTTACTTGGCAAAACCCCTTTAACTAATTCCCTATTGGCTTTTATGAAAATGTTTTTTTTTAAAATTGGACAACCCCTTTGGCTCTGCTTTTATGATTAATAGGAATGTTCATTTTTCTCCCCCATTCTTTGAAAAATTTAAATTTTAAAGTAAAAACAAAGTCACTACTGAATGGGTTGGGCTCAGTGCATCATATCTAATGGTCTACAGATTGCTCCAATATAAAGCTAACCCACATGTCCCTGTTATAAAAGGCTTTTGTAATTTTAGGTGATTTGGGGTTTTAAATTTTTAAAGCTAAAAAATATTGAGGGTTTAAATTTCTCTCTAAGAGACATTAGGAAGAGAAAAGGGATCACAAAAGAACAACAAATTACAAGAACTTCAAATTTCCCCCCAAACAATAATACTTGTTAAAAAACATACTGGAAAGTAAAGAAGGCTCTGTGGTTCTTAAGTTTAAATCCATCAAAACATGAAAGGAAAACCCCTTTTTGTAAAGTAGTTGCTCTGCCTTTTGTTGGGGGGTTTTTTGGGCCCGATCTTGTTGGCACCAGCTCACTCCAAAGCTTGGTTTAACAGTGGGGTTCTGTCAGTTTTTGGGTGCCAGGGGCCCACAGGAGGGTTAAAGGGGATGTTTTATACAAAGAATAGTTTCCCAAAATGTAGGGAACACAAAATAAAGTCATTTTCCAAATATTCTTTTTTTCATCTTTTTTTGTTAAGGAACTACAAGTGTTTTTATAAACCTCTGGCTTTTTCTTTTCCCCCCAGTGACTGACCTGAAAAACTTCTCCCCCCTGTGTTTGTTCTATGTGATGCAGGGGAGTGACTCATCATACGGTCGTGGCAGTCTGTGCGGGCCCGGCAGAAAAAAAGGTTGATTATCTACAGTAAACAGCTTTTTTGGGCTTTTGTTTGGGGGGATCAGAAAAAAAAAACTCCTGCTAGCGTTCGGGGGAGCTTCTGAGCTAACTTAAAAAAATTAGCGAATGAAAACACAGGTTGAATACACCACTGAGTGTATGCTATTACAGTCAGTCTACCGGAAGTGGCGAGAAAAGCTGCATTTATTTTTCATGCATTAGAAACTCTGTAGGGAGACGCCCCTTTAATTTGTGGTCCCCCGATGAGCCTTATGGCCCCCGTAGAGTTTATTTTGGGAGCCCACTTACAGCTTTGTGAATGTGTACATCCCTCTTACCTGCCTTTGCTTTTTGCCTTCTTCTTGTTTTTTTGACTTTCTGAAGACGTATATGCAGCTAAAAAACAACTTCAGGTCTACCAGCTTCAGGGGCTCTCCGGGGGTTCCTCTATTCCCCTGTGGGCCAGTCCAAGCCTGATGAGGTCTAATGTATTTCCTATCTGTGACCTAAAAGGAGGAGGTGCTGGAGATACGTGGTTAAAAAGGACCCCAACTTGGAGAGGTTCGCATTGTAACGTCAAGATGCCTCATTATTGTGTTAGTGGGAGGGCGAGAGTCTAAAAAATGATATAATTTGATGTTTTTTAAAATGTACCACCCCTGTCAGAATAAAGGGACATGAGATTGGGACTTGCAAACATTTGGGCCCTTAGTCCAACACTAGACAGACAGTGCATATGGTTGTGTAAGGAGACTTGGGGGTTTTAAAGTAGAAATAGGGCGGGCCCTATAAACAAAACCCTGTTTTAAATTTGGGGGCCCCGCATGTCCTAGCTATAGAGAAGGATGTGTTGTAGAGCTTGGTTTGTGCACTCACTGGAGCAGTATCAACCGAACATTGTATCAGCCTTGGAAGAGCTACTTTATGGAAAAGTGTCAGGGACTAAGGGAAGTGTGAGGATGGGGATAAGTTTTGGTTTTGGGGAAAAAACACTAAAAGGCCCTTTGTAGGGTTAGTTCATAGGTTGGTGGTTGGCCACTTGAGAATAGTGGGTGTTATGAGGTCTAAGTGTAAACTGTTGGGTTTGGTCTTTAGAAGGGCTTAGTGTTCCAGGTGTCAAAAGTGATGACTCCGTTGTAATAACTGCAGTTCAGGTACAAGTTGCAGTCAGTTCAACAGTTGTTAGTCTGAACTATTTTGGGTGGGAAGTCTCTGGTCACAGGGTCTGTTTGGAAAAACTCTGGCCCGGTTAAAGTTCAGAAAGTTCGAGTAACATTCAAGTAAAAGTCCCGTCTTGTGTGTTTTTAACCATTTTAAAGGTTTTTTTAAAAACTTTTACAAACCCCCCTAAACTCCACTGTCCAAAAATAGAAAAATAACCCATACTGACCTCTCTCATCAGCAGCGTTACAGCTGCGAAAGGTAAGTCTTGGGAAACCTCTTCAGTGGTTACAACACACAAGGTGGTGCTGTGACTTGAATGTTAGTGGAACTTCCTGAACTTTAACATTATGAAATACATATTGGGGCCCGAGTTTTCCCAAAGACCCTGAACTACAGACTTTTCCCCACAAAAAGGTGCGACATTAGTGCAACTTGCACCCTAACTACAGTTATTGTTACAAAACAGTCACCATAGACTTGAGTCTTCCCACTTTTGACACTTGTAACACTAAACCTTTTCCATTTGGTCAATACTTCCAAACAGTGTTTTGGCTAGGGGGCTGAGCCCAAGGGAGTTGATTCTGGGGGCCCCCCAGCTGATTGTTTTGGGTTTTACCGGTGGGTCTTTTTAGGGTCTCACCTAATCTACTGTAAAAAGACTGTTAAAATTCCTTATGCTGTCTCTGCTTTTTGCCTCTCTTTTTATTTAAAAAAAAAAATCCAAGCCTACATGTGGGGCCCACGGGAGATTCCCCTATTCCCCTGTGGGCCAGTCTGAGCCGTTCCCGGATCAAAACCCACCAGTTTACACTTACACCTCATTACACCCACCATTCAGGAGTGTCCAAAAACCAAACTATGATCTAGACCCTGGCAAGGGTCTCATCAGTGCTTCCCCAACTCAAAATCATGTCCATTAGCTGGACACTTCTCTTAGTACCAGAGACTTTTTCAGAACATACCTCTTCCAAGAGTGATACAGTTGAGGTGCCCCAGAACAAGGGTACTATGGACTGTGGGGGTTAAACCTAAGCATGCTAAGTATTTTCTTAGCGAGGCCCAAAACCCACCACCACAACGCTTCTCTTCGCTAGGCCCACCTAGTCCTCCCTAGAAACAGCTTTGTTTTTGAAAAGGTTTCGGTCTATTCCATGATACTTATGATGTTACAAGACAGCCTTATGCGCTCTCGTTCTAGTATTAGAAAGGCTGGTGCCTAAGTACTCTGCCCCAAAAACCCGCCCTTTTTTTATTTGTCCGGTGTGCTAAAATGTACCCTTCTATCTCGAAATTTCTCCTGTCGTGCCAGTCTTTTTAAGGAGGACTTTCGGATCACGGCCCTTTATAAGTCACTTTCCGATGTGTCCTTCCTTACCTTTTCTCTATACAGACATGTACCTAGCAGCTTTCCAAGAGAAATAAATAGCAACTGTAAGTGAGATTTAATTAAAGACATATTTTACCCTCTCTCTTTGATGGTAATTCCCCTTTAAATATCCCGCCGGTGGATATAAATAACGGCTTGCACTTTCTCCAGTGTAATATTATTTCACATCGCGTTTTGGGTGTTGACGATCAGACTTCCCTCCTTAAGAAATACTGCCCATCAGTGTCTCCTATTCATGTGTTGTAAAGCTGTCTTGACTAGCTGGGGAAAATCTTATCTCCGATCAGTCAAATATAGCAGCTGTACAATCTTCAGAACAAGCAACATCAGAGGGGGGATGTGATACAATCATTCAAATACAGAGCGCAGAGGGAATTCAACATCTCACGCTAGAAAAACATATTTCTCTCTGCTAAGCCAGGAAGGCACATTCTGTAAGCCTCAATTTTCCAGCTTGTCTAGGTCTACAGTACTCGCTTGTAGTAATAAGCAGAACGACGACAGGAGGAAACAGCAACTGATATGTGATGGCGTGAAAGTTGCAGTAGGGTTCTGTTCCAAATTTCGAAGACTTCTGAATGGCGAATGCGGAAAACGGGATCAAATTTACTAAAAAAAATGTACTCTCTACTGATACAAGGGCAGGTTAAAAGCCGATTCCCAACAGGATGCAGACAAGCTACAATACTGTATAGGGCAGGTGCAAACTAATGATAAACAGCTACTCACACGCCTACTATTCATGATTGGGTGCAGGGGCATAGCTATAGGGGGTGCAGAGTTAGCAGTCGAGCCCTGCAGCCTGAGGGGGCCCAAAAGGCCTTCTGTCACATAAGGAGATACCAGCATTGTAAGTGGAACATGGTAACTGGGGGGCCCAGAACACTTTTTTGCACTAGGGCCCCAGAGATTCAAGTTACGTCTCTGATGGAGCGGCCACGTAGTATTACAAATGCACAAAAATTGCTAGGAAATGGCATGGAAAAAAGCCTTTCTTACTGATGCAAGGGCAAGATTAAAACCAATTCCCCATTCACCATTCTAATATTTGCAATAAGTGTAAGGGAATGGAGCAGATGGGCGCAGATGGTGACGTCACTCACTGGTGCCTGTCTGCCCCATCCACTCTAAAGCTAGGAACCAAAAACCCAGCACCCGAGGACAGAGTTGGACTGGGGTGTCTAGTGTCCACAGGTGGAGGTGATTCTAGGGGGGCACCAGTTGAGTTTTTATGGGTCCACCAGTTGAGTTTATTTTAGAGGCCCACCCTACAGCTACTGTTAATGACTGCATATGCCTTCTATACTCTACTTCTTGCTTTTTGCATCTTATTACATCCTTTTCTGCCTCTTCTGAGGATATATATGCAGTTAAAAACATCTCCAGATCTGCCATGCTCAGGGGTCCAACTGGAGGTTTCCCCTATTCCCCTGTGGTCCAGTTCAAACCTACCAGAGGAGAACAATGGGGAGGTGAACATTTATGATTTATGGTTTGGTCTCCCCAGGAAAAAGGGGGCACCAAAACAGAAACAAGCTCGGACCACCATCTAAGCTAGCTGGGATTTGGCTAAGCCAACCAGTCCATATATTTGTAATGGTGCCAATAGTTTCCCTGAGCAGGATTTAGATTGAAGCTTTGGCTGTGAATAGTGTCCGGAGCCAACCTGCCAGACATTTTGCTGGGATGTTACCATGTCTGACAACCAATCCAAGGAGGAGCAAAACATGTGGATTATTTATTACAGGAATCCTATTGGAATAGGCTGAACCCAAATCTGAAGAGCAATACTAGTAGAAAGGTCAGTGGGACTCGACATAAGATTAATAAACCAAGGCATCCACTTCATAGTATTTCTATATAATCCATTATTAAAGGAGTGTTCCCACAATGGAAGGTCTGTGTTACAGGTCAGACAGTGTCGGACTGTGGTGCCTAGGGCCCTTCAGTTGAGCTGTGTCTGGGCCCACCAGTGGAGGTTGTTTTAGGAGCCACCCTACAGCTACGGTAAATGACTGTATATGCCTACTATGTTATGCATTTTGCTTTTTGCCTCTTTTTCTCTGTTTTTTTGCCTCTCTTGAGGATGTATATGTAGTTAAACACCAACTCTAGGTCTACTATTCTCAGGGGCCCACCAGGGGTTTCCCCTATTCCCCTGTGGGTCAGTCAGAGCCTGAGGTCAACTCATAGCTAGCTAGAAACTGACCTGTAAGGTAGAAGTGCGTCCATGGGAACACCTTTTTAAAGGGGTTTTGTTACCATGCAGTTTCAGAATTACAACCAGCTTTAGCCTCAAACTTCCTGGTCAGACTGTGGGTTGGTCTAAAGCAGTGTTCTTAGCTATAACTGTTACAAGAGAGGTAAAATCTGTAGTACACAATGCTATAGAGGTCTAAGGAGTGAAAACATGTCCTTATCTTAAACACACAGGGCCACATGTATGAAACTATTTAGACCTAAAACTCACTCTTTTGCCCATAATAACCTATGGGCAAAAAAGTACGTTTTATACCTAAACAGGTTCATACATGTGGCCCACAAAGCTCCATTCCTAGAGATTACACACAGCAGGGAGTGACTCACCCTTGGTCAGACAAATCAGTTAAGACAGAGGAGCTAGAGATAGTCAGTAACCAAGAGAAACTTGTGTGTACTCAGAAGAGAGAAAATCTCTCTTATCTCCTTATCAAAGCAAAACAAAAAAGCAATGTATTTGATAATAGTCTTCATTTACCTTTCCCTACATGTTGAAAGCTAATCATTGTAGTGCAAAAACCCTTTCAAAGGTGTTGACCAAGATTACGGGAAAAGCTCTTGAGAAACAACGCCACTCTTGGTCTATGGTCTAGGTGCGACTAAGGTTTATTCTAGACCTGCAATGTCGTACATCGTCTATAGTCAATGCTGGCTCTGTTTAAATGAATAAACATTCCATAAATTATCCCTGACAAGGTGACACAACAGAAGTCACTATGTTCTTGAACATCGCACCTCCTCCTCATCAACGTCAGTAGCTTTCCTCCACCGGCTGTATTCATATATTGCTGATGCCTGATCTCTTATCACCTGCCTCCATCACCTGTTCCCGGACACCCCACCTTTCTGCACTGCAATCCATTACAATGTGGCGGGAAGGATAGCACTTTATCTTCCAGATCCATCATTTGGCCAGATAACATCACAGGCTTCCAGCTGTACCACAGATCTATAGAATCCGTAATGTCTTCTCTATATCCTATTAGCTCAATGTTCTTCATGTGCTATAGTCTTCTGGTATAATGCATTATTCCTTATGTATTTCTTAATATCATATCTTGGAACATTTAGCACATGGCATTGTTCTGGAGTTTGACTTGTCTTTGAAGGTCTAAACATCCTCACAATAACATAGATAATTGAATTATTTGCAAGGCTTCAATTAAACATTTACATCAGGTTTCTAAGGCTGCCTTAAAATGGGCATGCAAAACACACATTAAAAAATGCATTTATAGTGTTCATTGGGCATGAAAGAGAATACACACCTATCAAGCACATGGCACATAAAAAATAGTAGTTCAATTATCTTCATGTTTTCAGTCGGTATTGAGCTCATAAAATGCATCAGAAACCAAGAGCTATGTAATAGTGCTAATCCCCTTTCTTAAAGGGGTATTCTCAGTACGCAATTTCTCAGAGTTACAGGCAAATTCAGACTCACACTTCCTGGTCAGAGTGTGGGTGGTTCTATAGCAGTGATTGACGTATTAGCTCTGCTATTCCTAGCTAGTCCATGCAACATATGTAAATTGCCTGCCGGTATTTTATCGTCTTTCAAGGGTTTTGGGGGACGGTTCTGTCTGCGGTTTGCGGACTCACTTGTTCGACATAACCATTGTATTGCACTTCTTCTGCCTGAAAACCGGAGAGAAGATTGTACATGATCCAAGTTTTTCGGAATGCTGGTGGCTGAGAAGCCATCCGGCTGAAAATCCGTTCAGTGTAGTCTATGGGGATGGTTTCTGGTCGGTTTTCAAACGGTTTCCGAATGTGCAAACCGTCAGGAAAATCCAACCAATAAACCATGCTGTGTGGATGGACCCTAACAGTGGCATCAGTGCAGTAGGTTTATAAACTGTAGTGCACAGAGCTGCAGAGATCTAAGGTTTAAACTTGTCTATAACTTAGGTAAAAAGCTCCTTTGCTGGAGATAAGACTCAGTGAGTGACTCACTGTGGTCAGAGAGGGCAGCTGAATCAATCAGATAAAAGAAAGAGCAGGGAGAGGTGGTTTGCAACCAAGAGACACTTCTGTACACTAGCAGCAGTTAAAATTTCCTTTATCTCCTAAACAAAACAAAATCAAAACAGCAATGTATTCTGTAATAATCTTCGTTCACCTTTCCCTACATGTTAAAAGCATCTCATTGTGGTGAGAAAACGCCTTTAACTAGATATACACCGCTTCTTGATTATAAATGTTCAGGCAGTCGACATCTAACTATGCACAGATGTTTTAAAATGTCCAGGTAAAGATCACAGCTGCACACCAATTGTACAGCTGTGTGGGTGGAGAGACAGCTGTCCACAATATCTGGGCTTTCCACTGAGAAGACAGGGATGGGTTATTACTGTCCCTGTCTTTAATTGCTGTATATACAGACAAGCAAGAAGCCTATCAGCTTTCAGTTCCTCATGTTACCATCAGGGCTTTGTAGTTGCAGGAGCTGCTGGATCTTATCAGAACCAGATCAGCTTGGCAGTGAGTTCAAAGGATGTTTTTCCCCTGGATTTCACTTTAACTGGAGCTAATATACCAGTTACAGGGTAAATCAGTGGAAAAAAATTTTGTAAAATACTGCCCAAATTTTTTTTAACCTTATGGGGGGCACAAATAAAACTTTATCAAAATGCAGACTGCAGCTCTTGTTCCCACCCCTGGCAACAATACGCCTATCAGTTATATATAAACATCTGTGATGGAAAATTGACACAATTACAAAACATTTTTGATGTTAAAAAAATTAATAAATAAAAAAGGTGAAAAACAAACTTTTTTTTTTTTTTACAATATTCCCTAAAATTAAAAAAAAAAATCTAATTTAAAATGATATAAAGTCTAACAACTCATGGAAAAAAGGTGAAAAAATTAGCAAAATCAAGTGAGAGAAAGCGTTGTGATGTTCAAACCATTGTGTAGTAAGGAAAAGTGCTTTATCAGGAAGGTAGGTAAACGGGCCGGTCCGGAACTGGTTAAAATGCAATGAAATCTGCACCTATGAACAAGACAGACTCGCATAAAGGTGACTCTGGTTTTGCCATGTTTTAAGACTTTTTTTGCTGATTTTTTCCAAGAATCTATTAGGGTAGTCCAGAAATGTGTAAAATGTACTCGTCGGAGTATCATCAGATTCTACAAAATAAAACCCGTTGGACCCTGGTTTCGGGAAATATTTTTGTGCATTTTAGGTCTTTTTTTCCCCCCGTTTTTAAGTCGGAAATGAGCCCCTTATGTCTAGGGGGTTTTGGACACGATCTGACTGGAAATATGGGGAAGAATAAATGATCTTTTTTTTTTACCCTTAAAAACTGACCGGGAAAATTCCTTTGTGTTAAAATACAAGCGTTTTTTCCTATTGGATAAAAGAGGATGATTTACATTCAGTTTTAGCGAGTATTTAGGTCAGGATTGTGGGAGTTGTGGGAATAGCCCTTTAGGTGCAAATTTAAAGTTAGGGTATGTAACTATATTTAAAGTTTAGAGTCACAAACCAAAAAATTTGTTGTATAGGAATTTTTTGGAAGGAGGATTATTCCAAAAGGGGCAAAAAGTGACATGTGGGACTTGTAGAACTAGAAATTCAGCATGCCCCTCAGCCCTCCCGTGAGAGTGTGTGTCGTATCATTGCTTGTTCTCCCCCTTTCCCTTATTATTACATGTCGTTCTTCTCCCGTTGGGGGTTTGGGCCCGTGGTGCATCCAAATACATGACTTCCCTGCAAGGGCCCTTTAAAATCTACAAAAATATGTCAAAGGGGCGTTTTTCCGGGGGAGCGGGGCTTGGGAACACCCACACCCGTCACCCCCATTCTCTCTGCCTATCCTTAGGGACGGCCCTGTGTATAGGGAGCTGCAGCAATTATTTCCGCTATGTCTTATTTTCGGGGGGCTTCCTTATATTAAGGAATTCAACAAAATCTCTGCTATGTCTTACTTTCGGGGGTGTCTTATTTTCGGGAAACACGGTATCTTCTTATGTGGCAGAAGGATTTTTGGAGTCTAATAGCAACTGCAAACTCTGCACCCTTATAGCTATGCCCCTGTTAGTCATATGGTCTCTAACGAACCTTTTCAGACTCAACCCAGTCATTTTTTAACTCCACTTGTTCCCAAGATACTTAGTACAGTAAGCATAGGATTTATCACTTGCTCTCACAGAGCTTTGCTGCACTAAGTGGCTTCTGAATAAGTGAAGTTCTAGGACCAGCAACATGAAGGCAGCCATCAGTTTCCACTGAAGATCATGAGTATGAGTTACCCAAACTTTCCCCTGTCCAAATTATATCACTTCTCCAGCAGATCAGATACAACACATTGATAAATAGAGAAGCCTGTGGTAAAGCAAACCAGAAGAAACAAGCATAATACAATACCAGCATACAGGCTTTGACTGGCCCACTGGAGAACATGGAAAACCCCTGGTGGGCCTGGAGTATGGTAGACATGGGGTTGCTTTTAAAATGCTTACACATCCTTGGCAGTGGCAAGAAGGCAGAGAAAAAGAGGTGAAAGGCAAGTGGCAGAATATAAGATATAGGGTGGACCAGCAAAATTAACTCCATCGCTTGGCCTGAAATTCAACTTATTTGGTGGGCCCCCAGAATAAACTCTACCGGTGGTCCCTGGGCACCTTCCACACTGCCTACATACAACTACAAAATAAAAAATGGGAGTGCATAATAGTGTATTTATGTTCAAACAGCAAGATAGAAGAGGTAAAAGCAATTGGTTGTGCATGATGATCTAGGAACACTGTAAAGTGTATGTCACAGCTTGCATTGCTCTAGGAAGTTCAGCGAGATGAAGTTCCCCAGTGTCCAAGAACTGGGTAAGGTCAAACAATGGGAGCACTGAAATAACCATGCTCCTTTCCACAATCCAACATTGCACTTTAACCACATGATAATTTCCGTTCATATTTTTTTCTTCTGAATGGTTAAAAGGTTTTTAATAAAGGGACAACACATTTCAAGAATGATTCATTCTCTGCCTCGATCCAATAGCGTACATCAAACAAAACTCCATAGTTCTAACAATAAAAATAACCCTGCCCCTTCAGCAGTGTCAGAGGTCAAGGGAAGAAAATCAATAAAAGAACAGAAATGAATACACAAATACAATACAATAGTAATTCAACACATAGTGAATTACAGAGTCCATGATCATTGTCAAAACATTTATTTCATAGTGTTAATGTTATATGAAGACTTGTGATATCGGGTCGAGAATTTTTGTAAAGCAGAAAAAAGTAATAATATAAACTAACTATAGCTATAACTGTGACCTTCTTGAAGATAACGATCTCTAGGATTGTAGTTGTTTCTTGGAATACAAGCTACTGTTTATACAACTTCAGATTGTGCCTTTAATCAATTAGAAGCAATGAAGAGATGGTGAGGACTAAAAGCCAAGAAGAAACCCCTATGTTTTCAATGAAAATTCTATTATTATAGCAAAAAGGGAAAAAAAAGTTGGCCTAGAT
>JAODAL010019217.1:0-72704 GCA_025379985.1 Phyllomedusa bahiana
AAAAATTTTCCCTGGGGTGCATTTGAGTAATGGGACCCCCCAGATGTTTCAACATTTTAGATTAGGCTGTGAAAATAAAAATTTTTTTTTTTTCCAATTCTGCAATTTTAGCTTAAAATTTTTTCATATTTACAAGGAAATCCTGGAAAAAAGACCCCAAAAAACTTTCTCAACCCAATTTCTTCCAAGTTCGGCAATACCCTACATTTGGGTGTAAACTGCTGTTTTGGCGCGGGCGGGGCGTACAAGGGAGGGAGTGTTATTTGGCTTTTGGAACGCAGATTTTGGTGGGGCCATGTCGCATTTGCAAAGCCCCCAAAGTAGCAGAACAGGTGAAACCTTCCAGAAGTCGCCCCATTTTGGATTCAACACCCCTCAGGGATCTCATCTAGGGGTGTACTGTGCATTTTGGGTACACAGGTGTTTCATAGGTTTTTTTTTTTAGCATTGGGCCATGAAAATGGGGGGTAAAAACGCAGTTCGATCATTGTTTTTTTGGGTTTCAATTTTACAGCATTTGCCGTGCAGTGTAAATGAAAGGATAACTTTACTTGGGGGGGGGGGGGGGGGGGGGGGTCGGTCCCAATTACAATGATATAGATTTTATATCGTTTTTTTTTTTTATTACTTTTACAAAATAAAAGGTAGGTCTATAAAAAATTGCGTTTTTATGTTGTCTTATTCGGACAGCCATAATTTTAATTTTATTGTGCGCAGAGCTGTGTATAGGCTTGTTTTTTGCGGGATGAGTTGATGTTTTTATTGGTACCATTATGGGGTGCCTATGACGCTCTGTTCACTTGTTATTAAGGTTTTTGTGAGATGTTTTGAACAAAATACAGCAATCTTAGTAGTGTTTTTTATAGCGGTCACTGTACGGTATATATGACATGCTAGCTTTACTCAGCAGGTCAATAAGATTACAGAGATACCCAATTTGTTTTATTTTTTATGTTTTACTGCTTTTATAAAATTTAAAACACTTTTATTCAACCAGGAAAACACATTTTTGCATCGCCATAGTCTGAGAGCCAAAAACTTTTTAATTTTTTGCTTACGGATTGTGTAGGGGCTTTTTTTTTGGGGGGATGAGTTGACGTTTTTATTTGTACCATTTTTGGGGTTACAAGGCTTTTTGATCGCTTTTAAATCCGTTTTTGGAAGGCAGGGTGAAGAAAATACTGCAATCCTAGTAGTGTTTTTATTTTTATTTTTAACAGCGTTCACTGTGATGTATCCATGACAAGTTAGCTTTACTCTTTGGGTCGATACGATTATGGCGATATCCCGTTTATATAGTTTTATGTTGAAACACACAAAAAAAAGTATTTTTAGCGTTTAACAGAATATTTATACATCGCTATTTTCTGACAGCCATAACTTTTATTTTTCCGTATACAGAGCTGTGTAAGGACTTTTTTTTTTGCGGGATGAACTGACGTTTTAATTGTTACAACTTTGGCGTTTATAAGAGTTTTTGATCGCTTTTTATTCCATTTTATGTGCTGCGGGGTGAACAAAAATCAATTCTGTGATTGTTTTTTTTTTTTACGGCATTCACCGTATGGGTTAATTAACATGACATTTATAGGGCAGATCGTTACGCACGCAGCGATACGAAATATGTGTACTTTATTTTTTATCTTTTTGGGGGGCAATTGGCGTTTTAAAGGGGAAAAGGGCAGTGTACAAGTTTTTATTTTATTGTTTCTGTTTTACTTGTTTTCACTTTAACATTTTTTTTACTTTTATATACTTTCTTTACTTTTCCCCATAGGGGATTTCTAACAGCAATCATCAGATTGCTGTTAGAAGGCAGGCCAGTACACAAGCATTGCTGTGTACTGGTCGCCATGACAACTGTCAGTCACGATGCCCACAAAGCATTGTGGGCATCGTGACGTCACAGATGACCTCGGGAAGTGACTTTCACTTCCCGAGGGCATCTGACAGTAGATTGCTGCCGGGCGCTCGCTGGAGGAGCTCACTCCTCCTGCCTGCGGCTTCATTATCGCAACCATGACAGGTTGCGATAATGAAGCGTTAGTCACCCCCGGCCGGAATCACTCCGGCCGCGGGTGATACGGCATGCGGCCAGCGGTAATATTACCGCTGGTCCCATGTCGCGATCGTGTGCGGCTCGCCTGCAAGATCGCCAGGACGTATGTATACGTCCAGGTGCGTTAACCCACAAACCACCTGGACGTATGCATACGTCCAAGGTCGTTAAGGAGTTAAAAATGATGCCAACCTACAGTGGAAATTTTTTGAAGAAGTTTGAAAATGGTAAATTTTTCAAGATACAGAGAAAACAATCTCTGAATTACATGGATAGGTAAAAGTGTCAAAAAGTTATTCTCACAAAGTGAGAAAACTGGCTCCGGCGGTAAGGGGTTAAGGGATGTAGTTCCTTAGATTGAGTCATTTTTTAGGGTATTTAACATACATTCCCCTCAAAGCCACATGACTGGTCCCTAAAAATATCTATGCTGCAAATTTTTTTGAAAAAGTACAACTAAATTTCAAAGCTCCCCAATGTCGTAAAAAATGATGCCAACCTACTGTAGGCATATGGTAAATGCTAGTAATAAGCTATTTTGTGTGTAAAAACTGTCTTATACCCAGAAATTTTGGAACTTTGAAAATGGCACATTTTTCTAAATTTTCACGATATTTTGATATTTTTCACAAATAAATGATTGCATGGACCAAAATTTTTTACTAACTAATCCCGCTGTACAGCTCCTTAACGCCACCAGGACGTACCCATACGTCCAGGTGGGTTAAGGGGTTAAAGTGTGCGCTGGCCAGCGCGTACTTTCAACGTTGCTACGGACCAGCCTCATATGCAGTTTTGCATACCGTATTTGCAGGGCGTACTTCAGGAGCATTGCAGTGTAATTACGCACCTCACAGATACGTTGTGTGAACATACCCCAAATCATCTTAGAGCAAGGAAAAAAGGTCATATTACTAACACTGAATAAGCATACAGTATATACTGCTATGTGATAGATAGACATACATGCATAATTCTGCATCTGCATCCTGTTATGTACCCATTTAAGATAAGCACTTTGCCAATTGTTCAATATATTAAGGTGAAATACGTTTTGTTTCAAAATGCAAGCACTTTAAGCTTTTTCTAAATGTGTCTTCCAGTAGCTGGACAATATGGAAGAATTGAAGGGGTTACGTATCACAGTCCCCTTAGTCAGCGCAGTGGTGGATAACACAAGATCCAGACAGGAACACCATCTCCTTTCAGCAGGGTCACTCCATGGAAATGTCATCCCTTCTTTAAACATACAGTTTAAAAACAAGGAAACGCTCTTTAAATGGCCTGAGGCACAGACACTGCAGAGGCCTCCTTTTATGGGCTGGTTAATATGAAACACATTTCAAGAGATGAGAATGTGCCTATATCTACAACACAGATATACACATCCAGTATAGCAGTTTATCTTGTGTATTCTTTTCAGTCATATGCGCGCACACATAACTATGGATGCTGTCCAAGATGCATGTTTCATGCTGTCATATCTCACAAAATATGCGTCTTGTCTAATTCAATAGAGCTCTGTATGTGTGTGTGTGTATATATACATACATACATACACACACACATATATACACACATATATATATATATATATACACACACACAGTACAGACCAAAAAGTTTGGACCACACCTTCTCATTTCAAAGAGTTTTCTGTTTTTTTCATGACTATAAAAGTTTTATATTCACACTTAAGGCACCCAAAACTATGAATTAACACATTTGGAAATTTAAATATACTTTACCAAAAAAGTATGAAACAACTGAAAATATCTATTATATTCAAAGTTCTTCAAAGTAGCCACCTTTTGCTTGGATTACTGCTTTGCACACTCTTGGCATTCTCTTGATGAGCTTCAAGAGGTAGTCACCTGAAATGGTTTTCACTTTCCAGGTGTGCCGTCAGGTTTAATAAGTGGGATTTCTTGCCTTATAAGGCCGTGTTCACACGGCTTATTCAAGACAGAATTGCGAGCCGGATTGCGCTCGCAAATCCGTCTTGAATAAGGGGCGGAGGCTGGGCGGGGGCGCGGCCCGCCGGCCCCATAGACTTCCATTATCCACGGCGCGTATTGCGCCTGGATAATGTGCAGGTCACTTTCTCCCCGCCCGGCGGATTCGCCGAGCGTGGAGGAGCGACGGAATCCACTGTTCTCTACGAGAACGGTGGATTACCGTATTTACGGCGACGGATTGGCGCCGTACTGCCGCACAAATCCGGCGCGCAGTACGGCGCCAATCCGCGCCGAAATAAGCCGTGTGAACGGCCCTTAAATGTGTTTGGGACCATCAGTGGTGTTGCTCAGAAGACAGGTGGATACACAGCTGATAGTCCTACTGAATGGACTGTTAGAATTTCTATTTTGGTAAAAAAAAAGCAGCTAAGTAAAGAAAAACGAGTGGCTATCATTACTTTAAGAAATGAAGGTCAGTCAGTCCGAAAAACTGGGGAAACTTTGAAAGTGTCCCCAAGGGCAGTGGCAAAAACCATCAAGCGCTACAAACAAACTGGCTCACATGAGGACCGCCCCAGGAAAGGAAGACCAAGAGTCACCTCTGCTGCGGAGGATAAGTTCATCCGAGTCACCAGCTTCAGAAATCACAGGTTAACAGCAGCTCAGATTAGAGACCAGGTCAATGCCACACAGAGTTCTAGCAGCAGACTCATCTCTACAACAACTGTTAAGAGGAGACTGCATGCAGCAGGCCTTCATGGTAAAATAGCTGCTAGGAAACCACTGCTAAGGACAGGCAACAAGCAGAAGAGACTTGTTTGGGCTAAAGAACACAAGGAATGGACAGTAGACCAGTGGAAAGCTGGGCTTTGGTCTGATGAGTCCAAATTTGAGATCTTTGGTTCCAACCACCCTGTCTTTGTGCGATGCAGAAAGGTGAACGAATGGACTCTACATGCCTGGTTTCCACCGTGAAGCATGGATGAGGTGGTGTGATGGTGTGGGGGTGCTTTGCTGGTGACACTGTTGGGGATTTTTTCAAAATTGAAGGAATACTGAGCCATCATGGTTACCACAGCATCTTGCAGCGGCATGCTATTCCATCCGGTTTGCGTTTAGTTGGACCATCATTTATTTTTCACCAGGACAATGACCGCAAACACACCTCCAGACTGTGTAAGGGCTATTTGACCAAGAAGGAGAGTGATGGGGTGCTATGCCAGATGACCTGGCCTCCACAGTCACCAGAGCTGAACCCAATGGAGATGGTTTGGGGTGAGCTGGACCGCAGAGTAAAGGCAAAAGGGCCAACAAGTGCTAAGCATCTCTGGGAACTCCTTCAAGACTGTTTGAAGACCATTTCAGGTGATTACCTCTTGAAGCTCATCAAGAGAATGCCAAGAGTGTGCAAAGCAGTGATCAAAGCAAAAGGTGGCTACTTTGAAGAACCTAGAATATAAGACATATTTTCAGTTTCACACTTTTTTAAGTATATAAGTCCACGTGTTTTTAGAGTCATGAAAATACAGAAAACTCTTGGAATGAGAAGGTGTGTCCAAACTTTTGGTCTGTAAAATATATATATATATATATATATATATATATATATATATATATATATATATATATATATATATACACACACAATGTTTCTGTCTTTATCTTTGTAGCTAGTTTATGCTTCTGAGTCCAGTCTTCAGTTCTTAATAAGACAAGAAAATGGTCACATGGGTTTTTATAAATTTTAAGATTTTAATGCCCCATGGCTGGGGAACTGTAAGATGCACAGACACAGGATAATGTACAGGTAACATGAACAGACAGACGGGGTAGGGTCAGCATAACCAGGTGGTTATCAGAGCTCCAAAGAGGTTGACAACATACTCACCCTAAAAAAGAGGAGTCTTCTCCTTTCAATGTGCTGGCAAATCACCCATTGCTTTCCTCTCTAGTCTAGACCTTGCTGTAAAAAAACTCTCCCGGCCTCCATTCAATAAAGTGCACTCTGAACCCCTGATTTCCCAATCCCTGCCCAAAAATATTTAAAATACAATGATTGAAAAAAAAAAAAAAAAAGCTTATATGGTTAAAAGCTAAAATATTTTAATAATAGGTCAAATAGTGCACTATAGAATGAGACGCGTTCCCTGTTACCATCCTTCTGCAGGGATATATAAAAAAAAAAAAAAATTGCTCACCCTCTCCTTTCACCGACACAAATGGGCCCACTCCTCCTGAAAACACACCCTCTGTGTAATTCTGTGCATCTCCCCATTTTGTACAAAGGAGCTACAAGAATATAGACCTCTCATAGCATATATCAGACAACAAACAATGAAATGACCTCTAACCCAGTGCAATAAGCATCATACTGGATATCAATGTTGGGGAAGGGCGACTCCCTTGACACCAGTCACAACAGATGCAAAGATGCAAGAAGCTCTGGCTCCTTGGAAATAACAGGCTTGAGACGCCAACATTTTAAACATCAAGTTTTCCGGTCTCTGCTAACCAGTACAGAGACGTCGGAAGGTAATCCCCCTTTACAGCAACCATTTAGGTTTTAGAAAATCAAAAATGATGAGTCTCCTTCATTGGTCTTTCTCTGTAGATAAAAGGGGATGAGGGAGCCCTGCAAAATGTGGTTCTATTCAACAGAGAAATGACAGAAAGGATCCACTGATGACTTGTAGTCATGTCTCCGGTAAGATATCTGGATCAGCTCTCAGGCAGTCCATAGCTTTGTAACCCCACAAATTATTGCAGATACCCACAGTCTCGGCTACTTTTCTGGATCCGCCAGTGGTGACGATGAATGCTGTCCCCTCCTCAATTATATGTCCCTCACATAATACTTGGCTGTCCAGGGATACACTGCAGAAAACGTTGTGGTCCAGTTCAGTCATCACATTACATGAATCACGGGCATGACACAAAAGGGGCACCATGTCCCTGGAGAGCTCAATGTGTGGTTCTGAGCATGAGGGGGTGACTGGAACCGGAACGAAGTGGCAGAAAAAAAAATTCCACAAGCGTTTCCCACTTCACTCGTTATCCATTTCCCCTCAATAAAAGAACTGTCCCAATATTACTGCTGGGCAGGAGCAACTGTGTTTCCCATGGGTTCCGGAGGCAGAGCTGTCACGGGATCTGGAACAAGACAGACAGAAAGGTCTCAACATTAAAGATGAACAGATAAAATGGCTTTTTAGAGATAACGTGGACATTGTAAACTGGGTCCAGCCCTATCTGCTCAGACTTCCTGTCATGTCTTCTCTCCCTTATTTGTCTATTTACACAGCCTGTACACACTAATCAATGAGTGAACTCAACATAAAACACAAACTCCTACAGTGATCCAGATTCACCACAATTACGAAATAATGACAACAGAAAAATGTTTCCAACTCTGCAGTGCATCAAAAGAATGGCAGAGCATGGAAACAGTTCAACAAGCACATAAAAACTACAACCCCTCCCCCCCCCCCAAAAAAAACTGCATGTTGATGCAAACTAATCAAGAGATGCCGTTTTCACCCTGCAAAAAAAATCCCTGCCTCCTGCTCTCCAAAGCTGCTTTATCACATTTAGGGTATGTTCACATGGCGTAATTGTGGCGCATACAGTACCCATTGACATGCATTACATGTCGGCCCCATTGACATGCGTAATCGCCGTGAATAATTGACATGTCCCTTATCTACCCTTAAAGCTATAAAATGTTGCCTTTACATAGGGCAGCATGATCAGCGGACAGATTAACGCTAATATCGGAGAGCAGAACCTGATCCGGTTGAGAACTGGTGGCTAAGTGTTAACAGTGAAAACTGCCGTGTTCACATGTGTAAATCTGAAACCTACCCACAAAGACATAAGGCTGCCAGAGGTGCAAATTCTAAATACTAGATTGGACAGTCATGCATTCAGTCACATTATAAATACATGTAATGATTATAAACAGTAGGCTTTTTTTTACTGAAGAAAAAGAATGGTTTATAAAAGTAAAAGAAAATCAGAGAACTAGTCAATTCAACTTTAGTAAAAAATTAAATTAAAGCCTATTACAGCAGCACACCTCTGCAGTCAGGTGTAAAGAGAAGAGCATCTATAGAGATAGGAGAAAATTATGTAGCAACATGCCCCCAAGTGTCAGTGTGAGAAACAACATGCATCTACACAAAAGTAATAGAGCATATTGAACGTGTCCCTATAAGATCAAAAGGCACTTCTGTCCAGGGGCATATCCAGGCATGGACTGGCCCACAGGGGAAACCCCCGGTGTGCCCCTGAGCATGGTAGACCTGGAGAGGTTTTTTAACTGCATATACATCCTCAGAAGAGGCAAAAAAGTAGAGAAAGAAAGGCAAAGAGCAAGAGACAGTGTATAGGAGGCATGTGCAGTCATTCATAGTAGGCGTAGGGTGGGAACCTAAAATAAACTGTACTGGTGGGCCCAGAAACAGCTCAACTGGTGGGCCCCCAGGATTAACTCCACCTGTGGGCCCTAGGCACCCCAGTGCGACACTGAGTATATCTAATGATATTAGAAACTGGACGTGCTAGAAAACAAGGCAAAATTGCATGAGACTACTTTCATTCAAGAGCAAGTCCCATCAATTGTGAATTCACCATGTAACCCTAGTCTAAATCTAAATAGAAAGTGAGGAGTAAGACTAACGCTTTAAAAGTAAGTGTGTCTGGGAAGTATTAAGTCCTCGGTTAAACCTTAAAAAGCACATGTACTATTAATATTCACATACTATAATATATTCCCCCTTCCTTTTAGATTGTAAGCCTTCGCGGCAGGGTCTCTTTCCCTCTGTACCAGTTGTTAGTCACAGATTGTCACTATTGTAATTGTTTGACTTATGTTATGTATGTAACTCCCTGAATGTACAGCGCTCTGGAATCAATGGCGTTATAAAGTAAATAATAATACTATACTTATGACTGCTTCCTAGCTACATAAAGCAAATCACTGTGCTACACAATCTCTGAATCATCACTACATTTAACGCTTTTGAAAAATGTCACGTCCTTTGAACCCCTGGCACAGAATGACCACTATCATTCTAAATTCTGCTCCCCTACTCCATTGAGCTCACCTGGCACAGGACTGGAAGTGATGGCAGAGCCTCCCTGCATTGCTGCTACGATGGCAGGGTTATGAGATGCAGCTGAACTCAGGGAGGACGGCAAGATAGGAGGGGCTGGAGACATGGTTATGGCAGGGTTATGTGTAAGTGGAGGTGCCCCTCCAACACGACATGCTGTTGGAGGGAAGGTACCATGCATGGAATGGTGAATTAAGTAAGGGTTAGTTGAAGGGTTGTGATGAAGAGAGTCTACCAAGTCACTACCCATATTGAATGGGACAGGCAGAGGCATGCTGGGGTGCTGATTACCGGGCACCGGTGGCTGGGAAGAAACTGGTACTGCTGTTGGGATCAATGGATTGGGTGTTTGTTGACCTGTGTATGCACCAGAACCTGCAGGAAAGAGATTGAGATATAGAAACCTGCATTAATACTTGCTTACATTAGAATAAGACATTCTATTTTTTTTTTATTCCGAAACAAGACTTTTCCCAAAAGCACCTATTACACACTGATGGCGTATCCTAATAATATGCCATTTAAGCACATGGTGGGAACATCCTTTTAATAGCATAGCAGCAATGTATTGTAAGATTCTGTAGTAAAGTAGGTCATGACTGAAAAAGATAAAACAAAAAAAAAAATCCTGGCTAGATAAAAAGATCCGAAATGAAAAAAACCTCTTACAGCATGGATGTTTGTCCATAGCCATGTGAAACTATTTGCAAGGTAATTGGTTACATATGGGATGGAAAGAGGTAAAAAAGTGCTTAAAAAAGATAAACAAATCATATATTATTAATAAGACATACCATAAGTCAAATTACTCACTGTGCGCTGGACTGGGTTGTGTTGCTCCTTGGGGCTGACTATTGGCTGGCGGCTGCACTAAAGATGCAGTTGGCTGAACAACCCCCTCTGAACTGCTTGCTGAATTTCCAGTCCCTGGTAGGACAGGCTGTTGTGGCACGGGGATGGAGTGAGCAGTGGGCGGCACAGGTTGACCACCAGGTGGGGTCTGGTGTTGCTGCTGATGCTGGTTCTGAATCTGCTGGAAATGTTGCTGGCGAGCTCTCAGCTCTGCATATTTCAATTGCTCCATATGAAAAGATTGTCTGTCTGCTAAGAGCTGTTGTCGCTGATATTCCAGCTACAGAATAAAAAAAACACCCCACAAATAATGCAAAATATTGAGGATTAGATTAGGACTAAACATTGCTAAAACCCTTCCATTAATGCTATGTAATGCCTAGTAGTACATGTGCATGATGAGCTACAGTTTGTACGCAATTGGCCAGAGACATACTGTAGGGGTCATCTAAGCCCCCCGATAGGTAGCACTAACCTAGATCTGCCAAGCATAGGTGCATTAAGCATGCAGCTTACATGTCAACTACAATATTGAATGTGCACAAAGATCTTACACATGAACATATACAGTATCTTATTTATTAACTTTCGAAAGGACTGTTTTACATGAAAGCCTTTTTAAACTTAATTATAATAAAGCAAAAATAACGCCAAATGGTATTGGTCATGTTATTATAGCTGACCCTGCGAACTTGTCAAATGGTTTATAATATTCTATCTGAAAGCAGGATGTGATAGAGTGAGAGAAGCGGAGCTCAGTGATACACTGCCTTGCGATAGTATTTGGCCCCCTTCAACTTTTAAAACTTTTGCCACATTTCAGGCTTCAAACAAAGATATCAAATTTTAAATTTTTTTATGAAGAAACAAGTGCGACAATTGTGAAGTGGAACGAAATTTATTGGATATGTTAAACTTTTGAAAAAAATAAAAAAGTGAAAAGTGGGGCGTGCAGTATTATTCGGACCCTTTACTTTCAGTGCAGCAAACTCACTCCAGAAGTTCAGTGAGGGTTTCTGAATGATCCAATGTTGTCCTAAATGACTGATGATGATAAATATAATCCACCGGTGTGTAATCAAGTCTCCGTATAAATGCACTTGCTCAGTGGGTTCTCAGGGTTCTGTTTAAAGCGCAGAAAGCATCATGAAGACCAAGGAACACACCAGGCAGGTACGTGATACTGTTGTGGAGAAGTTTAAAGCCAGATTTGGATACAAAAAAGATTTCCTAAACTTTAAACATCCCAAGGAGCACTGTGCAAGCGATCATATTGAAATGGAAGAAGTATCAGACCACTGCAAATCTACCAAGACCCTGCCGTCCATCTAAACTTTCATCTCGAACAAGGAGAAAACTGATCAGAGATGCAGCCAAGAGGCCCATGATCACTCTGGATGAACTGCAGAGATCTACAGCTGAGGTGGGAGAGTCTATCCATAGGACAACAATCAGTCGTACACTGCACAAATCTGGCCTTTATGGAAGAGGGGCAAGAAGAAAGCCATTTCTCAAAGATATCCATAAAAAGTCTTGTTTAAAGTTTGCCACAAGCCACCTGAGAGACACCAAACGTGGAAGAAGGTGCTCTGCTCAGATGAAACCAAAATCCAACTTTTTGGCCACAATGCAAAACGATACGTTTGGCGTAAAAGCAACACAGCTCATCACCCTGAACACACCATCCCCATTGTCAAACATGGTGGTGGCAGCATCATGGTTTGGGCTTTTCTTCAGCAGGGACAGGGAAGATGGTTAAAATTGATGGGAAGATGGATGGAGCCAAATACAGTACCATTCTGGAAGAAAACCTGTTGGATTCTGCAAAAGACCTGAGACTGGGACGGAGATTTATCTTCCAACCAGACAATGATCCCAAACATAAAGCAAAATCTACAATGGAAGGTTCACAAATAAACGTCTCCAGGTGCTAGAATGGCCAAGTCACAGTACAGAGCTGAATCCAATCGAGAATCTGTGGAAAGAGCTGAAAACTGCTGTTCACAAACGCTCTCCATCCAACCTCACTGAGCTCCAGCTGTGCGCCAAGGAAGAATGAGCAAGAATTTCAGTCTCTCGATGTGCAAAACTGATAGAGACATATCCCAAGCGACTTGCAGCTGTAATCACAGCAAAAGGTGGCGCTACAAAGTGTTAACTTAAGGGGACCAAGTAATATTGCACACCCCAATTTTCAGTTTTTTATTTTTTACAAAAGTTTAAAATATCCAAAAAATTTTGATCCAATTCACAATTGTTTCCCAGTTGTTGTTGAGTCTTCACAAAAAAATTACAATTTTTATATCTTTATGTTTTAAGCCTGAAATGTGGCAAAAGGTTGAAAAGTTCAAGGGGGTCGAATACTTTCGCAAGGCACTGTATATACAGTAGGGAAAATAAGTATTTGATACACTGGCAATTTTGCAAGTTTTCCCAAAGAATGGAGAGGTCTGTAATTTTTAGCGTAGGTACACTTAAACTGTAAGAGGCAGAATCTAAAAAAATCCAGAAAATCACATTGTATGATTTTGGATTGCATGGAATAAGCATTTGATCACCTACCAACTAGCAAGAATTCTGGCTCTCAAGACCTGTTCGTTTTTCTTGAAGGAGCCCTCCTACTCTGCACTCTTTAACTGTATTAATTGCAACTGTTTGAACTCGTTACCGTTCTAAATGACACCTGTCCACCCACAATCACACTCCAACCTCTCCACCATGGCCAAGACCAAAGAGATGTCTAAGGATATCAGGGACACAATTGTAGACCTTCACAAGGCTGGGATGGGCTACAGTAAATAGGCAAACAGCTTGGTGAGAAAGTAACAACTACTGGCGCAATTATTAGCAAATAGAAGAAATACAAGACGACTATCAATCTTCCTCGATCTGTGGCTCCATGCAAGATCTGGGGTATGTTCACACAGCGTCTTGGGTCCGTGTGAATATACGCTTTTGTGATGAGTGTCTGGGTCCGTTAAACTCACTACTCATTGTTAGATGCGTGTCTGGGTCCGTTCAGACGTCCACGTTCACATCCTGCTCTCAGCATGAACCAGAGTTTTCTTTAAAGAGAACCTGTCCCATAGATTATGCCCCCCTTGCTGAGAACAGTACAAGCTAGTGACAGACATGCTGTTTCCAGCGCTGTGCCCCTTATTCTGTAAGATACTGTCGTTTTAGAGCATTTAATGCTCAAATCTGCAGTTTCAGCCTGTCAGTTTTTTCCATGCCCCACCCACACCTCACAAATGACTAACCTATTACTTTGACTAGGTAGAACCATGGGTATAACTGTCAGGTGGGCGGGGCTAACACCTGCTCATGAATAAGATTTGAGCATTAAATGCTCTAAAACTATAACATCTTACAGAATAAGGGACACAGTGCTGGAAACAGCAGGTCTGACACTAGCTTGTGCTGCCCTCAGCAAGTGGGCATAATCTATGTGACAGGTTCCCTTTAAATAGAAAGCTACATATGGCACTCAAGGGTTCCTCTTTAGACTCTTGATTGCCACATTTTCCAAAAGGCATTTGTGATGGTATTACAATGAGGGCCCCTTTGTTTTGATGACAGCATTAAAGAGGTTGAATGGCTGAGATAGGAGTTCTCTCTAATCTTGGGTCACTGCTATGAGAGGCTGGCTGTCAAACACCCTTTCTCCAGCAGATCTTTTTTGTGCCAGTGTCATCACTAGGTTGTACATTTATGGCACTTAACAGGCTTTAGCAAGTACAACTGTATAGTGGTTAACGTAAAATACAAAGTGTGCAATATAAATCATAACGTACAGCTTCCCTTTCTCTGTCCATGATGGTTTCAAGCTCTTCAAAGTGCCTTAATTTAATTTCTAGCTTCTTC
This sequence comes from Phyllomedusa bahiana, assembly GCA_025379985.1. Classification (NCBI taxonomy): domain Eukaryota; kingdom Metazoa; phylum Chordata; class Amphibia; order Anura; family Hylidae; genus Phyllomedusa; species Phyllomedusa bahiana. The sequence goes on from JAODAL010019217.1 coordinate 13,848, forward strand.
ATCTGGGTCTCCACTAGCAGAGCCACCAAGGACTTGATCTTGCGCTCCTCCACTGCTGCCAGGTGCTAATGAATGAAAAAGCAATGGGATATTTACATGCTCATATCACGTAACAGCTCACTGATGACACAAACTGTATATCTGAGGTTCTCACAATATCATTATGCTGCCAGCTATAATCACCAGATATCTTACTCACCTTCGCCTTAACGGCAGCAGCTGCTAAAGCAGCGGCAGCAGCTGTGGACAGGTTGCCTTCTCCAATGTCTCTCTCTACCGTATTCTTTACTTCAGTCTCTTCCTTATCTGTTTCCTCTGACCCTTCCTTGCTGTCTGAAACTTTTTCTCCATCTGCTGAAGTAGAAACAAAGTGATTACAAAAGGTTTCACCCGTTACTGTATACCTCTTAGGATCCTTGATCCTCATTTAGATTTCTTAAGCAATTAGGGCAAAATACTTTCCTCAGAAGACTGGAAAGAAAGAAAAAAAAAAAAAAAACCACAAACTTACTTCACTAATACTAAAATAGGTTTATCAAAGTCAGAAATCCATGCTCCTATTCTGGCTACTGCCTCATACTTTTTACCATGCTAGAATAACTGCTATGATCCTAACAGAAAAGAGAGAAAGACAAAAAAAAAACCAAAAAAACACGACAACACCTAAACGGTCTCCGTTCATATCTTACAATAAAATTGTCGTCACAAGTTAGTATGTAAGGAGATGTTCACATGGCATGTTGGATCCGTTTTGGATCCAAAAAACGCATTCAAAAGCGCTGCGTAAATTGCATCCAACACGCAAGTGCGTGTTTGGATGTGTTTTTTTGCTGCAGCAGGAACGCACCCTATAGTTTTAAATAGGGCGCCTGCTGCGTCAAACAGATCAAGAACTGACATGACAATTATTTGAACGGATCCAAAAGATGCATGTAAACACGTATCAGTTATCACTCGTCTGACCGCCGATGCGTGTTTTACATTAAAAGCAATGTAAAACACACTGCACATTGTCAGAAGCCTGTTTGGGTCCGTTTAGGGTCCAAAATACAGATCCAACACGCCATGTGAACATACCCTAAAAGAGCTACAGCAAGTGTCATGGCTTATAATCATGAGTAGTGTTTCCCATGATGGCAGGATCCAGCAAATGATTTAATATTAATAAATGCATGTAGAATTTTTATTTTCCTTCAATTACATGGAGACACCAGCGACTGGATGACCCAAGGTCACCTAATTATGTGAGGAGAGGAAACTATTCAGAATTCGTAAGGTTTATACACACAATAACCCAAATAAGCCCAATTAAATAAGGCATGGAAAACCAACTCATGATCAAAAGGATTTTACAGATGTTACTGCCTACACCAAAGGCAATTAAAGTAATCCAATAAATAAAGAGTAAAACATTGCAAGATACATTTTATAGAATTAAAAAAACAACAACTATAAAGCTACGAAGACACTAAGGAGAGAAGAAGATCAGGGTGTTCTGAGATTCAGCATGCCCAATCCTTGATTAACTCCCCTCACGCAATCTCCGCTCCTCACAGGACCTTCTTCTCTGCTCTCCCCGTGTCAACTCCTCACATAACCGTCTCCAAGACTTCTCTCGTGCCTCCCTCACACTCTGGAACTCACTGCCTCAACACATAAGACTCTCCTCCACTTTCACCAGTTTCAAAAGCAACCTGAAAACCCATTTCTTCAGGCTTGCCTATAACCAACAATAACACTGCTGTCCCTCACCTTCTGTCCCTTCCCCAAAATTCCCTTTTGAAGTGTAAGCCCTAAAAGGGGGCGGGGACCTCTCCCCTTTCTGTACCAGTTGTTAGTTAGAAAATTTTGTCACCCTTTGGGTACTTGTTTGACCTTTTCCCAATTTTAATTTTTATGAATGAAACCTAAAAGTCCCGGGGGCGCCCCGGAAACCCAAAGGGGCCGCTAAAAAATAAATAAAAATAATAAAAAATATAAACTGATGAAAGAAATTCCGGGCAGCTCAAAGACACGGGGTGGATAAGACTATTACAGTCTTTTCCCTCAATACCCCCTTTTGCAGATGAATTAACCTGGGATTTCCCATACCTTTTTAAATTGAATTAAAATCCCTCACAAAAAGGTAGGATATTTTGGCTTTCGGGAAAAATTTTGTGGAAAACTTAAACATTTCACACCACAGTGAATTTTATCCTTAAATTCGTCCTTTTTTAAATCAGGCTTCCTAAATACTGCACCCTCCAGCGGGTTTGGGGAAAACTAAAAACCCCAAATCGGGCCCATTTGTTAAAAGATTACTTAAAGCTTAAAGGGAGGTATTTTCCCAACAGCTGGGGGCCGCTTTTTTTGGGGATGCCTGTTTTAAATTGTAGCATGAAAAGGTTTTTTTTCTCATGCTCATCTCAACAATTCCCCAAGTCAGTTTTTGGCTGCTGAGGCATGGAAACCCCACTTTTTAAAGGCCCCGATCGGGTCATTAAATTTTCCGGGGTTACAAGTTAAAAAAGTTTCTCCCGGCGACTGGGGCGATCCCACAGGTTTTCTAAGGGGGTTTCGGCCCCCGGAGAACTTTCAAGCCCTTCTTTTAAAGGGATACCCCAAGTGTTCAACACCGTTCCCTAGCAATGTGACCTTGATGAGCGGTGCATTGTCATCCATGAAGTTTAAAATTTAAAAGGCCCTATGTTTTTTCATGCAGAGGAAACAATGATTGGTTTAAATGAGTTATTGAAGTAGTAAGGTTTGTCCCCCTGGACCTTTTCAAAAACAGAAAGGGGCAGTTCTTATTGGATAAAAAACCCCCACCCAACTCCTCCACTCCCAAAAAATTCCACCTCGTTAGCGGCCATAAATTTCTGTTCAAGTAAATCACATTTCATAAACTGAACCACTGAGGCCCCCGGGCCCTCCCCCAGCGTAATGCTCCCTGACCATCCCCAAGACATAAATCCCCTGGCCGGGGTTTTGGTGGTCAGTTTCCCCTTTCCCCTTGCTGTTTAGCATGAAAAACCGGGGTGATGAAAAGGGTTACAAAATGGTTTTAAACGGACACTTGGAACCTCTCTCCCCCTTGAACGAACGGAAGTTGTGTGGCATTCATCATCCTTTTCTAAAAGGGCCTTGTTTACAATGAAGCGGTCACAAGTCTTAATGTAGCCAAAGGACGCCCCATTTTCTTTGCCTTTCTTGACTCTTCCACCCTCTCTGTATCAAATGATAAAAACCTGCTGATGACACTAAAAAAAAGCTCAGGGGCCACTTAGGGCATCCTGCTTGAAGCCTAAACAATGGGAAGGTACGGGTGGATAAATTGTAAGGGGTTCTGTCTTTGGTTCATGAAAACAAAGGGTTCAAACCCCTGTTTTTAATTTTCCCCATTAATTTTTCCTTGTTAGAGACCCAGCAAGTTGTAAAAAACATAGGGAAAAATTTTGGGAAAAAGTCCCATTTTTAAAGTAAAGGGAAATGATCAAATTTATTGCTTTTAAAACCCCTTACCGACATAGGACATCCGGAAACCACAGCCGCTGGGTGTTTAGGGGCCCCAACCCCAGCTTACACCCGGCGGTTACAGCATTGTAAAAACAATGCTTTGGGGCCTGTAGAAATGTTTTTCGCCCCGCCCCCCAGTGGGGAAGCGCCCAAAAAAAGAAAAAAAAAAATTTTTTAAAGTGTAAAAAAAAAATTTAAAAAAAGTATTAAAATTTCAAATCCCCCCCTTTTTTTCGCCTTTTTTACAAAAAAAAAAAATAAACTAAAAAAATTTTAAAACCATTTTTGGGGTTTTACCTTTTAAAAAAGTCTTATCTATTAAAATAACATAATTACCCTTTTAAAAACTGAAAAACCTAGGCAAAAAAATTTCCAAACCCCAAAAATTTTCCCTTTTTTTTTTGGTCTTTTCCACGTCCTAAAAAAATTTGGGGAAAAAAATTTGATCAAAAAAACGCTGCTTTCCCAAACTGCTAGCAATAAAATGTACCCTTAAAGGGGTTGTCTCCCACTTTGGGATTCATCAAAACCCAGCCCCCTTTTTTTGGTTTCTTTTTAAATTTAAAGGGCCTGTTTACGGGCTTCTTACTAGGCTGCAGTGGAAGCCAGGTCGGGTAGCTAAAGCGACCAGTGCGGGCAGCCTATCATGAAAAGATCTAACAGGTCGTAGGACCCAAGGAGCGAATGCAGCCCATACAATAGGGATATTCAGAATAGGTAGGATACGGGTTAATAAACACACTTTTGCAAAGTAACGTTTTTTTGCAAGGGATTTTTAACATAAAAAGCAACCCTTGTAGGGGAGACAACCCCTTTAAGGCCGGAAAAAAAATGCACCCTCCCTAACACAGGGGGTTGTTACTTAAAAAAAAAATTATTGGTGTTTTTAGAGCCATTTTATTATAAACCGCCCTGTCAGTTTGGGGTTAAAAAAAAAAAATTCAACCAACAGCCAAATATCCCTAACTTCTTGTAAGTAGTGTAGGTTATGATGCATACAAAAACATCCTATTCAAATAAAAGATCCAGAACAATGGATGTAATTTCCACATCAATATTCTGTTAAAATAATATTGCATAAGGAGATTCATCAAAATGTAGTAATAATACGAGTGTGCGTTTCTCTTCCTTTTATAGGGTCAAAATTGTCTCTGCCTATTTTAAATGCTTGTTTTGCCCTAGATTTTTTGGGGCCCAGCTCGGGTTTCCCCTTTAATTTTAAAACCCCTGGTTTTTTTTTTTGGATTTTTTTTAAATACCCAAATAAATCCCAGATACCCCCCTTGGAATTTTCTGTTTCTGTGCAGAGCTTTTTTTGGTAGCTTCCCCCCGTTTACGACACCTAAATTTGCCAAAAATTTCAATTTGAACTTTTTTCATATTTGATATAAGTTGCAGGGGCCCGGGCCTGGGGCCCGGGAGCTCTAAAGGGCCATATTTCACGTGCCAGTTTTCCCAAGTGAAAATTTTAGAAGTGACAATCCTCAAAAAAATCCCAAAATGACCAGAAATAAACAAAAGGGGAGCGGGGACTCTCCCCCTTTTTTTGTAAGTACCCTTCATTTCGTCGCATACTCCTTAATTACCCATGCTTGCCATTTTCAAATCGACCTTGCGGGCCCATTTTGCCTCCTATTTTACCACCCTGGTTTTTGCCCTCAGAAAATTTTTATCCATATAAGCCCTTTTTTTTTTCCCCTCCCCTATGTACTAAACCCACACCCCTATTTTCCCTCTTCAACCACCCCAAACCCCCAAAGCTTACATCTTACTGCACAAACGCCGCTAAATATTCATCACTGAACCATCGGGCTATCTCTTTTCATTCCCCCTTTTTCCCTTGCTGCAGGGACACCCTCTCCAAAACCCCGGCCCACCCCCTTCACTGCTCACCCACCTCCCCTTCCATAGAAACCCTGCAAACCCCTGCTTGCTATTTGCTTCCCTTTTTTTTCTCCCCCCTTTTAAATTTTACTCTAAAAAACCCCTTTGATCCTCGGGCAACAAACTCACAGCTTTTTCATGACCTTTTTCTCTCCAACTCCCTCAACCTCTGGGCCCTTTCAGAAACATGGCTCCACCATCTGACACCCGCTTCACTTTCCGCCTCACCTAGGCGGCCACCCCTTCACCCACACCCCCAGACCTGAGAACAGGCCGGGGGAGGGGGCCCGGGATACTTTTTTTTTTCCCACATTTCACTTACCAGGTCATTCCCCCCGTACCCCCAATCAGTTTCCCTTTCCTTTTAGGGGCCACACCCCCCAAACTCTTTCGGGCCCTTTTCCCTCAGAGTCCCCAGTTGTCCCCACAGACCCCCGGGGTTTAACCCCCCATTTTTGGAATCCCTTTTGCTGCCCGGCCCCTCACTTTCCCCCCTACTGAAATACCCACTTTTCATCAGGGCTATTTTAACATCCCCCCTGATGACCCCAAGCTCCTTCTGCCCTGTTTTCTTCACTAACCTCTTAACTTGGGGCCCCTCCCGTTTAATGACCCCTTCAACCCCCAAGGATTTTGAAAATCCCCTGGATCTGGCTTCTGTCCCCTTTCCTCAATTTTTTAAAATTCCTAATTTTTCCTTAGCTCTCTCTGACCACAACCTTTCTCCTTCATTATCACTAATTCTCAGCCCTTTTCTGGGCAAACCCGCTCATCCCCCCATTCCGAAATTTTCCCTCCATTAATACTCAGGAACCACAGACACCATAAAAATCCTCACCAGCCCCCCAAACTTCCCCCCTCTCCTTTCCCGACCAGGGCCTTGGGGGCCCCCCCCCCAAAAGTTTTCAAAGAAACTCTCACAACCAAACCTGGACAGGGTTGGGCACCACCCCAGACACCCCCACCACCCGAGTTTAGACGCCCCAGCCTTGGGGACAAAACCCCCAGGGGGCCGCGCTTTCCCGCGTGATGTTCCAGGGTGCGAGCGCTGTGGGGAATTTAAAGCTACCTGCAAAACTTTTTCCCCCTACAAAAATTCCCGCTCCCGGACCAAAACCCCACTGCGCCAAAAAAAAAAATATTTCACCTCCGTCCCTCTCAAACACTACAAAAAACAACCCAAAACCCCCAGTTTGGGCACCTTTTCCCCTTCCTCCCAAGGCCTAGAGCTCAGGTCCCCGTTACGACCTCTTTGGGTGAAAAACCTGGGGCCCCTCACTTTTAAAAGGGGAAAATTTGAAAATATCTGGGTAAACATATCTCAGTCCCCAAGTAAACCCAAACCCATCCCCCATGTCCCCTAATCAAAATCAGCCCCTTTACCCCGGGCGACAGAGGAAAAAAGTGTCCAGGCTTCTCCTGTCTTCCCCCCCCCCCACCTGCCTACTTTACCCCATTCCCCCCCCCACCCGTCCAGGTTTGATTTCTCCAGCTGTCCCCCTCTCCCCTTACTGGGAATCTGTAACCTCTCTCTCTCCACTGGGAACTTTTTCCCTCTTTCCCTTTAAACACAACCATCCTAACCCCTTTACAAAAAAACCCCCTCGGGCCCTTTCCCGTGGGTGCTAACTACCGGGCCATCTCTAACCTGCCCTTCATCCCCTAAACTCCCGGGAAAGCTTGGGGCTACTCTCCCCAAAACCCTATCTCTCAAATAACTCTCTTCTTTACCCTCAGCAATCAGGTTTTCCCCCACCCTACAAATCCCCGGAAACTGCCTTAGTTAAAATCCAAATGACCTCCTGACAGCAAAATCTCAGGGGAACTACCATTTCTGCTTCTTTTGGGTCCCTGCAGCGTTTTTTCACTGGGGGATCACCACCCCTTTTGTCACAAAGCCCGGGGCCATTGGGCCCCCAGGACACCCCTCCCCGCTTGGGTTTTCATCTTACCTGTTCCCGATCGCCTTTTCCCTTTATGCCCCATTTTCTGGTTCTATTTCCTCCCAAAACCCCCTCTCCCCTCTCTTGCTGTTTTGGGGGTCCTCAGGGATCAGTTCTAAGTCTCCCTCTTTTTTATTGTAACACAGCCCCCATTGGGCAAACCCATAGATTTGGCTTCCAGTACCATCTTATGCGATGACACTCCCAAAATACACCTCCTCCCCCTGACAACACTCCAGCCCTGCTACAAAAAAAACCGTGACTTTCTGGCCGCTGTCCACTTGGAAAATGTCCTCTTTTCCATCTGAAACTAAAACCCCCACTAAGTTGAACTTCCCGGTCTTTCCCCCCCATCTAATAAACCCAAACCCCCCCCTGCTATTTTTTGTTTTTTGGGATGTGGTACCCCCATTTTCCTTGAGCAGGGCCCGCTGTCTGGGGGTTATATTAATTCTGACTGACCCTTTACCCCATAAAATCCAATCATTTTCCCGCCCTTCCCCCCTGCACCCCAAGAACATCTCCAGAAAAACCCCTCCATTTCTCACCGTGGAAACAAACTCAAACCCTCATTGTTTTCCTTTTTCTTTTTCAAAATTGACTCCCGTTAACTCCTTTCTTTTCGGTCTCCCCCCTCTTTAAAAATTTTCCCCCCTTCAATCTTTTTCCGAAAGCAGGGACCCAGGCTTGGGCCCCCCCTTTTTTCCCAGGGCCCCTATACTAAAGGGCCCCTACCCTGTGTCAGTCACTGCACTGGGGTTTCCCCTCAGGGACAAAGGGGAAAAGTAAAACTCAGCACTCTCACCAAAAAGCCTCCACAACACGCCCCCCCCCCCTTTGATCTCCTTTCCCTCCCTGCCTTCTACCACCGCGACCCCCTCTCCTTTTCCGCTTGCTGCTGATATCAGGTTACAAATCATCAAACATCCCCAAAACCTTTCCCTGCCCTCTTCAAGATTTCCCCACGTGGGGGCACCATTTCCTGGAACATGCTACCGCGGGAAATTTAGGCACAACCCCTAGTTTTAAAGGGCCCTGAAACAAAATCTTTTCAGTTTGGGGCCCACCAAAGCCCCAACCCCCTATCACTTTCTTTTCACTCCCTACACTAAAGGGGACCACAAGCACTTATCTGTAAATAGAAGTTCTGTCAGGGGCAAAGGTTTATCCCCTTTTTCATGTAAAACCCCCCCCCCTATTTATGAAAAAAAGGGTGGAAACCCTTGTAAACCCTTGGCCCCTTCTTTTCCCAAGGGTTTTACCCCTAAACCCCAATTTGATTGTTTAAACCACACGAAAAAACAGGGGCCCCCCTCACCTTGTGTCTCATTTGTAAGTTTTCTTTTCAATGTGTAAAGTCCCGTACGTTTACCCCTTTAATTTTTAAAGTGCTGGGGAATTGTTGGGGGCTATATAAAGATTATTATTATTCCATTCTGGGGGGGGGGGGGGGGGGGGGGGAAAACCCCCCCATATCAATATCACTCCCTTGTCCGATCTTTTTCCCTGTCCAAAATTTTTTTTACCTTCTCCTCCCTTTTTTTGTAGCATCACTTAAAGCGCTCCTTCCCTGTCCCCTCCTCGGGACTGACCCCACTTGGAGAACCCATAATTAGAGCCGGAAGAGAATTACATTAAGTCCAGTTCCAAAAAAAATTTTAAAAAAGGCAGTAACCTAAAACAGAACTAGAGGTTTCCCCAAACATGCCAAGGGAAACTTACAATATCACCACTTTTTTTCCCTTTAAAAAAAATAAATGTAAAAACAGTGGCCCACGCCTCCCAGCCACTAAAAAGGGCTAAATCAAAAAGAAGTCTCACACAGGAACTTTGCAGCACCTGAAGCAGGGAAGCAAGATACAACTCCTCCCTTTTTAAAAGCCCAGCCCCACATCCTTTTTGCAGCTGTTTTTACCCCAAACCCCCGGGAGGCCCCTTTCTGACCCAAGAAGAAGCAAAGGCAGGGCGTGGGGCCATCCCGCCGCCTCATAAGCAGTTTTACAAAAACCGTCAAGATGCCTGTCCGTGCCATCACTAAGGACTGCCACATCCAAGACGGGGATGGCCGTGGACTTCGTGAGTCGGGTGACTGAGGCATCCACCGATAGGACCCCCGATCACATGGTCACCGATTCCTCGGCAAAAGGACAAAGAATATTACATTTCCTGGTAGGAAACTAACGCCTGTCCGGATGTTTCCACTCCTTGGAAACCAGTTTCTTAAATTCTGGGTGTGTAGGGAACACCAGACGCTGCCGCCTGCTACATTTAAACGAAACCTCCTCATCACGAACATGAAAGAGGTTTGTAACAGCACCCGAATAAGGTCTTGGACCGCTGCTACCATTCCATCATCTCTGTCTGGCTCAGAGTAGGAATCCGAGGGGTCCCCACAAGCTGTATCCCAGCATGGAGCTTCCATCTCCATCCACTGTCTGTATGGAGAGAGCTCGGGGGATGCGAAAGCGACAACTCGAACTCTCTTACGCAAACCCGCCGTCAGGGCTGTGTCGAGCGCCGGACCCTGGGAGGTGATAGGCTGGGCAGCAAGCATAGACGGCATGTGCGCTATGGCCGAAGTCATAACCTGGGACAGTCTGGAAAGGTCATCCACTGCTAGTGAGAGAGACCTGGCCCATTCTGGGGCCACCAACTCCTGACAGACGGGGTCAGGCCCCATGGCGGCTGGCTGAAGAGCTACGCAAAGGGCACTGGGCTGTCTGCAAGTAAACTTCTTGTGGCAAAGGGCGCAGGCGAGATAAGTCGCCACTGCTTTGGATGCGGGCTGACTTGACCCCTCATCCTTAGAGAGAGACATGGAAAGTAAATGGGGCAGGGATAGATGGCCAAAAGGTGGCCAACTTACCACTCCAAGATGCAAAACGCCAGAAAAAGGTGATTAGGCTCTGCCCCCAACACAAGCTCGAGTTACTGAAGGTCCTGCCCCATCCCAGGAACCAAATGGGTGGTTCCCAGGGTGTAACAAACCGAAAGGGCATGGCCTAGGCCTCCAGAAATTGTGGCTCAGACCGTCTGGAGTGGCTCAGGAGCGCTGCAACGCAGGTAAAGAGTGCCCGTGAGGGGAACCATCCTACCCCCCAGCAGACAGTGTCATGCTTGGATGTGCAGTACCGCGCCGTTACCACATGGTTGTCCAAAAACTGTCGCAGCAGGCCAAGCTTGCCCTGCTACCTAGCACCGGCACGTGCTCCCTGCCCTTGCAAGACCCCACAAGGCGAGGATGTCCGCCGTTGTGGGGCAGCAGGAAAATGGAATTCTTGAGGCCCTCCAACTCCATAAAGAAATGTAAAACCCCCGACTAACCCCAAACTGAGGAAGTCGGGGTACTCACCTATCCAAAGTCTTCGGGCATCGCGGCATCACCCCTTGGTACCAGGCATAAGAAGGTGAGGCTAACGGAATCCAAAAAAGGAGGACGCGGAGGCGGCAGGTGGGGAAGGGTGAGCAGCGTAAAGGAAGATCAGCCAGCTAAAGAACTGACTGGTTTCCTTATGCCCTCAGGGGGGAAAATGTCACGGTGACAACCCTCGACAGGTGAGAGCTGGAGCTCTATCACCCTCCAACAGGTGAGAGCCAGGCAAGTAAACAAAAAATAAACTCCTACGGACACCAAGCTGAAAACGGATTAGCCTGGCATCAGCAGGAAGGATCGCAACACGTTTGGTCTGCTTACTGTCAGCCTTTTAGGGCGGTCAGGAAGTGGGGGGAGAGGGGTGGGGGGTGCGGTACACGAACCAGTCAGGTACTGCTCAACAGGGCTAGATATATTTATAAAGCACTACATACACATTTAGCAAATAGTAAGAGATAACCAATATAGTACTGCGGTATGATCTGTGTCTTGTGAGTTTGTACCTTTGGCTCTTTTTTATCTTCTGTAGGCTGTGGTTCAGGGGGCGGCTCTTCTGTACTATTCTCCTCTGGAAAAGAAAGCGTATTAACAGTTCTGGGAATTAACGAATATTTTAAAAGGACTGCATATAATACATAGCATGTAATTCCATAGCAAACAGCAACGTTGTTTTTTTTTCTATTCTAACTTAATCCACTAAAAACCGTGTGGTTTAAAGGGAACTGTGGATCCCACTGTGGCCGCTATGCTGGTGCCATCGGTAGAATACAATGATTTCTATCAGTCTGGAAGTTGTCAATGCACTGCAGACACAAGTGGACGTCATGCGGTGACAGAGAAACATAAGGAGCTGAACTTCTTCTAAACATCCAGTATTACTATAGCATATAAATGTATAGAACTTCTTCCTAAAAGACTGGCTACTTTAAAGGGTTTCCAAAGTCAATGAAAACTTTACAAAACAAATAAGTCACTCCCTACTGTTTATGAGGATGCAGTTACATGGCTTTCATATACTACTGGTGTACTGAAACCAATGGAGGAGTAGTTAGGCTAGCAGCCCACTCTTCTAAAAATCTCACTTGGAATACAAAGAGCCAACATACCATTTTTGCAAATCGGCACCCTGATTTCTATGTCCGTTCCTGAGTGGAAGAGAACACAGATCAGTTTTGTTTGCTTCCGTCAAAAAACAATTTTTTTTCCAGTATAGAAAATCTTACCTATCCTGTCATTTTCTTCACCGGTCGTGCCAGCAATACCACTGCTCTCAAGTCCATAACTGGGGTCAGGTTTACCCGTAATTTTGGCAGCATCTTCCACTTTACGAACATGAGCTTCCACTAGTGCTGTTGGAACTTCTTCTTTCATCTTGGAGAACTCATCTGACAGAGATGAATAGAATCTTTAGCAACTTAGCAAGATTTTTAGTACATCTAAATTATCCACATCAGAAAGAGCTTACCAAGCGCTGATTTGGCAGCAGCAGATGCCACACGAGGGTCCACCACAGATGCTAAGAAAGCTACTGTGCTCATTACTGGGTTACCAGATTGGCTAAATGGTATAGGTTGATAGGCCAGAGGTCCAAGTGAAGCTTCAGAGTCCTCCCAATAAGGATCCTCAATGGGCAGTCGCAGGACGTGTAAGATACATTCATCTTGAGTACGGCTGCCAACATGTTCCGACACCTTGTTCCAGTCATCCTTGTACATTTCTAGAGCCTGAACGTCATATAAGTAAAAGCTCAGTCTTTCAACACACAATCAAGACATACTGCCTAATACACTGGGGCAGATTTATCAATTCTAACTTTTAGACAGTGTAAAGTTAGACTAGATACCCCGTTTCCCCAAAAATAAGACACCCCTGAAAATGAAATATGATGCATTTTTTTTATGCAATTCAGAGTTGAAATCACTACAGTATATTAATACATGTTGATGTTTTGTTCAGCAATAAATGTGAATTATTGGTCATAGAAAAATAAAACATCCCCTAAAAATAAGTGTTAGCTCGTCTTTAGGAGCAAAAATTAATATAAGACACGGTCTTATTTTCGGGGAAACAGGGTAGTCTTACAAAGCACCACATTTATCAGTGTTGATAAATCTCACGCTTGTTAGAACTGTCTAATTTAACGTTACACCATTTTTAAGCTGGTTTCCTTTATGCCACTAAATGTGGCAACATTTTGGGGCATTTTTTCGGCGCACAAGGTCACATATCCAGACACGCCCTTTTTTGAGGAACTACACCCTCTTACAAAGGCCACACTCCTTTTGTTGGACGAGGCCAGTAGTGTCTAGAAATTGTCTGGAACACATAACTGTGGTGTAAAGCATGGAAGCCATTCATTTTGGCGTATATTGTGCCAGAATTCTGGCGCAACTGCATTGATAAATGTGCCCCATTGACTTGTCTGCCATGAATTACCTCAAGTAGTAGCAAAGTCTCTTGTTCAGTCCACTCCCTCGTGGCACTTGCAGCAGATTTACTCTGTGAAAAAAAAAAATATGTATCTCATATGAGTGCATTCAACACTAGCAAAATGATCAAACTTGGAGACCAAGTGGATACTTGCACTAGTAGTGGAATTTGTCTTAAAGGAGTTGTCTCCCCACAGGGTTTCAAAGAATGCATGAAAGAAATTCTCTGTCACTTCCTGGTTCAGACTAATTTGCATAAGCTCCCTGCTTGTACAGCTCAGTTGTGCTTTCAGATGCTAATTAGATTAGATTAGCTTCTCAAACTACTGGCAGGACTTCTTATCTGATCCCCAAAACAAAAGCCCTAATTACAGAGCTGTTTACTTGAGATAAATCAAGCTTTTTACTGTCTGGCAGCACAGGACACTGACTGACACTGCTGACCTGTGTGATGACTCACTCTCTGTTATCTCATTGAACAAACAGCCAGGGGAGATTTGTTTAGAGGTCAGTTACTGAGGGAACTGAAATAGCCATGGAGGTAATAAATTCACTTGTATCTCTTTAGGGAAAACAGAGGAACAATGCAATATATTTGGAAAATGTCTTTATTTTGTGTTCCCTACAATTTGAAAGCTATTCTTTGTAGCGAGACAACCCCTTTAACGTACAATGTTTAAATCATTATAATGTGTTGCATGTCGTATTGTGCTTCTGTGTTGTAACTGTTACCTGTAAACTGTGCCATAAAGGATTGAAGCATTTTATAACCTAATGACAAAAAACATCGGAGTAGGATACTAGAGTCTGTACTTCTATTTCACAAAGGAAAAATAACGTTACATTACAAAAAGGCCACATCAATCAAAAATAGGCAGGATCAAATAAAAGCACAAAAGAATATGAGGATAAGTGGTTATAAAACCAAAATAAATTTGTCTTGTGAAATGGTCATGCTTTACCTTAGAAGTTGTGTTCTTCTTGCTGTACATATCTGTTCTAAGCCCAAAGTTTTGTAGATCAGTTGGTTTGTCTTTATTCTTGTCAGGGAAATTCAGCATCTGTTGTGAAGCCGAAGTCTGTAGGAGAAATCAGGAGTAATAAAAAAAGTACAATGAGGGATTTTAAATGAAAAACTAAAATAAGAAGATATTTGGAAAGCACGATAGGATGTGCCCCTCCATAAAGATCTGTTCACAACTGCTTTATGCCTTTCACAATGCTTCTCCAGATCCATCACACAGCAAACCCCACCGATTATAAAGGGGTCTGATAGGTGTCCTTCATTTTGACAGGAAAAACTGTACTGCAAATATGATAGAGTCTCTGATGCAGATGTGAACAGAGCCCGGGAGACACTGGTATTTGTTATTTCAACCTGTAGTGGCAATATAACAAGCAAATACAGAGAATGGCAGAGAGAGAATAGCAGCCCCAATAAGTATTTCCATAAAATAAATGCAGCTGGATATGTTACAAAAGGAGATCACCTGTGGTGTTTTGGGGTTGTAGTGGTACCAGCCCTGATGGGGTATCAGCTAAAACATGGAAATGAGAAGTAGGTGGGGGTCCCATGGGTGTAGGGCGACTCTCAGCATCAACCTGATAATTGATTAAACCCCACTGTTCCAGGAAGGCATGGACCCTGAAACAATCATATAAAAATACAATTCACATAGCCACACATTCATGCACTAAACTGGCAAGAGCTGGAAAATAATTACAATTATCACTGCCTTTCAGCTCTTTAAAGTACAGTTTTCCTGTCAGTTGTACCTCATAATAGCACAGACATCCCCTGCCAAGTTGCGACGGCACGCTGTTGAAGTGAGATATTCCTGAGGATTGAGCCGATAGGTGTCAATCATGAAGTTTCGATATGCTAAATATCTAGTGAACAGAAAATACAATATCTGAATATTTATATGTTGAGTTTGTTACACATAATAAAATTAGGCACATTCACACTTGAGGATTGATGACCCCTTAAAATCAAATCTTGATTAAAAAAAGGCCCAAAAATTTATTGGCTTTTCAATTTTGTAAAAACTTGGGTTTAAAAGCCAAAGTGGGATAAACAAAATTTGTAAATCAAAAAAAATAAATTTTTCGGGGGGAAAATTTTTTATGGCAAAAAGGCCCGGGAAAACTTCTGGTGGGTTGGGTTTTCCCAAAATACTTTTACCCTTAAAGGTTTACCTTTAATATTTTTAATATGTGCGTCAGGGCAGTTTTAGGAAAATTTGGGGCCCTTATCTTGGAAAATAAGGGGTTTTGGGGGTTTAAAATTTCCAACACCCGGAGGGCAAAATGTTGGCCAAATTTGTGGCATTTAAAAGAACCCAAAATATTTGAAGGTTTTAAATTAAATAAAGACCCGTTAAACATGCAATTTATTCACCCAAACCCCTATGATAAAATTGGCACATTCTAAAATTGGGCTAAGAAATTTTGACAATATTGATAATTTTTCATTTAAATTTCCCAAATACAATATTTAAAAATTTTCTTTTTTTTTACAAGCACTATTGAGGTATTTTTTCTTATTGGGGGGTGGTTTTTAAAAAGGGTGGTTGGGGAATAGCTTAAGGGTGCTTTAAAACTGCAAATTTTTTTTGGGGGGGGAAATGCAAAACAAAATTTCTGTGCAATTTCTGCCCCCCCCCAAACCCCAAAAAAACATCAAAAAGCACGTGGGGAAAGCACCCCAAGGGGTTTTTTTCTTAAATTAAATTTGAACAAGAGGTATTTTAAAAAAATAGCACTTTAAAATCTCCGGTGTTTTAGACTTGTTCTTGCCATTGAAAAACTCAGGTAGGGCTCTACGCTCAATGGAAAGCCCCACTGGGCCAAGGGAAAAAAAAAAAGAAATTTCACAACCAGGCGGGAACAATTAAAAGATAAAATTTAAAAGGAAGTTTTTTAGTTTTTAAAACAAAATTGCCGGGCAAAAGTTTTGGGTTTCTAAAAGGTTTAAAGTTTGGTTTAAAAAAAAAATAAAATTTTTAACCCAAAAAGGGCCCTTTCCAAAGAAAAAGGGCACGGTTACCCTATTTTAATCGGAAAAAAACCAAAAAGGAGGGTAAAGTTTGGGGAAAATAAAATAAAAAAGGGGGGGGTGGGTTTTTTGGGGGTTTCAGTTTAAAAAAAAGGGGGTTAAAAACCTTTTGTTTTTTAAGATTTCCCCCAAAAAAGGGGGGCTTTAACTTTGGGTTTTTAACTTTTGATTTCCCCTTGGTTTTTTTTAATTTTTCCCTCCTTTCCTTTTCCTTTAAAAGGGGTAAGGAAACAAAATGGGAAGGGTTTTTTTTGGGGGTTTAGAAAAATTTTTCCTCAATTTTTAAAATTTAAAAATTTTTGGGTTTTTCAAGGGGGGATCCCTTTTCTTGTTTTTAAAAAACCAGGGTTACCCAAGGGAAATTTTTTTTTCCTAAAATTAAAACACACGTATAAAAATTTTCAAAACGGGTTGGGGGGTTTTTCCGGGCCATTTTGGGAAAAAAAAAGGATTTTTTTTTTTTTAAATTGGGTTTCAAAAAGGGCCTTTTAAAAAGCTTTTAATTGGTTTTTTGGGAAAACAAACAAAAAATTCCCACAATGGGAAAAAACATTTTTTTTCCCGGGCGGGTCGTTTTTCCCGGAAAAAGTTTTACATTTTAAAAAAATTCCCCCCTTTGTTTTTTTTCTTTTTCGGGTGTTTTTTTAAAAAACAACGGGGGGAAAAAAAAAATTAAATTGGTTTCATTTAATTTTTTTTTTGGAAAAAAATTTTTTATTTTTGGGCAAACACGATAAATAATTAAGTGCAGCTTTATTTTTTTTTTTTTTTTTTTATATACTGCCATGTAAACCGATCAGTACCCCACAATCTCATTGTTGGGGGGCCAAATTGGGGCTGGTTTTTTAATTTTTTAACGCACCCGGGAAAAGAGACCGCTCCTTTTCCCTTGGGTGTTACCGGTGGGTGGGCGCCTGCAAATTTGCAGTGGGCACCTGAAGGGTTTTCCGTACATAACCCCTTTCCGATATCAAAACGTACAGTATGTCCCAAATTTCGGTAAGGGGGGGTTAAAAAAAGACAGAATTTAAAGTAGGGCCATTTTTCAACCCCGCAGTCCCCATCAAACTTTTATTCCCGCCCAAAGTCCCCCCATCCCCTTTTACAACCCGCTCCTCTATTTCCCCCAAATTCCTTTCTTACTGTTTCCCCATGACAAGCTTCCACTTACTGTCCAAAAACCAACCCCACTAATTGTAATCTTGGGCCCCCTGCCTCTCACCTATCCAATGCCTTTGTGGTGTTGTGATCCCCAAACCCTTGCCCCTTCTTTCAACCCATATTAAAAACCCCTGGCCCCCTTTTCCTTTTCCCCCTTTAAACATGGGCCCCTCCACCCATCCTTAAGAAACCCCTCTCTTGCCCCCCTTTTTGTTTCCAAATATCGGCCCCCCTCATGGGTTCCTTTTTTCCCCTTTTTAAAAATCCTTTTGAACAGCATTCTTCTTCAACTTTCCCCTCATTTTCTCCACCAAAATCTCCCCTTTCCCACTGCAATTTGGCTTCGACCCCACCACGATACAAAAAAACCGCCCTTTTTTAAAAGTCCCACGGGGCCCGAAGGGTGCCAAAAAAAACCCCCACGCCCCCACTCGGGGTTTCTCCCCCTGACCCGTTCCCCCGGTTTTTTACATTGTCGACCTTAAAAACCCCCCCTACAAATCCCTCCCCCCTCGGCATCAATGACTTGGCATTTTTCCCGGAAAACCCCCCCAAACCCCACCGATGAAAAATTCAGCGTCTCTCACCCCCGCACCCCCTCCTCCCTTGCCCCCTTCTGTTTTTGTCCCCAGGGGTTGTTTCCGGGCCCAAATACTCTTTTCTATTACCTCTTGGTCAAATAATAGAAACGCAAAGGCTTTTTAATTTTTTTGTTATGCTGGGGGATACCCCTTACTCTCCGGGCCCAGATGTCACCCCCTCTACTCTCCCCGGGTTCCCCGACTGTTTTCATCCCTACCCCCCTTCTCCTCAAGTCTCATGAAGGCTAAACTGGAGGGGAAAAATGATTTATCATCTTCCCACCAAACCCAAATCCCCCATCTCTCCTTTTTCTTTAAAAAAAAAAAAAAAAAAAAAAAAAAAAAAAAAAAAATCGGGGTGCACTCTTCACCAGCTTTAAAAAGTCCGCTGCCTTGGGGGTTTCCTTTGACTCCATTTGTCCTTTTAAAACCCACATTTACCAAAAACCCCCACCCCCTGCCTGCCGCCTCCCACCCGAAAAAATCTCCCGAAATTTTTCCCCATTCCTTTAATTTGGGGAAACACAAAAAAGCTTGGGGCCTTTTCCCTTTTTTTCATTTCTACGCCTTGCTATTTCAACTCCCTTTTTGTGGCCCTCCCCAAACTAGCACCCTCGGGGTCCCCCTCCAATCCATCCTTTTTTCCTCTGCTGGGCCCTTGATTCACCTCTCTCCCTGATTTCTCCCCGCCCCTCCCCATTGCCAAATCCCCTTTTATGGGGTTTCCCCTTGCCAGCGAATTTCCCGTTGAAGTTGTAAAACCCGGGCTACAAGGTCTCCAAAAACCTTTCCCCTCCTTTTAAAAACTTCCCTTTAAACTCCCGATATTCCCCCTCACGCATTCCCCCCGCTCCTAAAGGGGCCTTCTTCTTGCCTCCCCTGTCAACTCCTCACATAACCGTCTCCAAAACTTCTCCCGTGCTTCCCCCCCTTCTCTGGGAAATCACTGCCCCCCACCTCAGGCCCCTTTCCCCCCCCCCTTTACCAGCCTTTAAAAACAACCTGAAAAACCCTTTCTTCAGGATAGCCTACGACCTAGAATAACCCTGCTGTCACTACACTATCCAAAAAACCCTGTCTTTCCCCCCCCTTCCTTTTTTGAGTGAAGACCTCCCCCCCTTATGTACCCGTTGTTAGTTATTAATTTGTCACCTTTTTTACTTGTTTTTACCTTTGTTTTTGTAGGGAAAACCCGAATTTTACGCACTCTGGGGAAAAAAAGGGCGCCCCAAAAATAAATAATAATAATAAAAATGCATTATCAAAATTTTGAAACCCTTTTCAAAAAACTTACCTTGTTATTGCTTTCCCTACTTCATCTTTTGTTCATTGTTAAAATTAACAAAAGGTGACAAATCAATGATTTCAAGTCATTCAACTAACAAATAGGATATTATCTTATATCTTTCAGGTTAGGTGAAATAAGGAAAAAAAGTGCTCCGATTGCCTGGTATGAAAAAAATTTGGTACGGCAAATTTTTTTTTTGTTTCTTAAAAGGTTTGGGCCAAACAAAGGGGTTTTTCAGGGAGGTTGTTCCCGGGGAGCCCGTCTTCACAGTCAGCTTCAGGCTTTTCACTTCCTGGTTAGACTGTGGGCGGCCCGAAAAGCAGTGGGGTTTGGGATATCGCTTTTACCCTTTTTTGGGTGAAATGGTAAGGGGGCATAGGTGATGAAGGGGGGTTTTTAAAAAAGCAGTGACAAGGCTACGAAACTTGGGGAAAAAAATTTAAAGGGGGGACAAAACCCAAAGGGGAGGAGGGGAATGTTTATCAGTAACTAGAAAAACCTTGTGTAAACAAGCAGGAGATGGGAACTGCTCTAAATCTGAAATGAAGTTAAATCAGAAACACAGTATATTTGGTGATCTTCATTTACCTTTGCCTCCTTGTTTATACCATGTTTTCAGTAATCAAAATGTTTAAAATAATTAAAAAAACCCCAAAAAATTTTAAAATCAAACTTTAGAAAAAAATTTAAAACCAAAATTTCCCTTTTAATTTAGTTTATAAATTTAAGCCCTTTAAAAAAAGGGGAAGGGAAAAAAGCTTTGGGCTCTCCCCAGGAAACTGTGAGGGATCACTATTTTGAGAGCTTTGTGACACGTCTCGAGTCAAAGCTGGAAGAGTCTGCTGTGAGGGGGAAAAACCCCCGGGTTTTTAGGATTTTAAAAAAAGAAAAGGAGATCTGTTCTGCACTTTCTTTTTTCATTATATAGTGCAGTAATTTCAAGATGGTTTTCTTATATGTTTGCGAGGGAGGGTAGAGGCTGCTGTGTCTGTGTGAATTCAGTTAGAGGCTCCAAAAAAACCTTTCGGGCAGCTTTTTTTAAAAAAGTTTAAAGCATCTTTTAACCTTCATTTTCCCCTAGAGATAAACCTTTTTAAAAAAGCCTCCTCCTTTAGCTGGGGCAACCCTAATAAAAAGGGAAAAATTTTTCATGGCAAATAAAGGGAAAATTTTTTTGGGATGAAAGGGAAAAGGTGGGGAAAAATATCTCTGATTGCCTTTTGATGTTTCAGTGTGGGTGGGGGTGCATCCGTAAATTAATTTTTTCCCGGTTTGGGATCAATTTTTTAAATTTTTAAATTTATGAGGAACATTGGTGAATCAACTTTTTTTCTTTTTTAAATTTTATTTCAGAAACAAACCTGACAAAAATTTTGGAAAATCTGCTATTTAAAATTTTTTGGCCAAGAATTGGGGAACCAGTCCATTTACCAGTAAAATGCTGTAAAAGGAAAGGGGCTTTCTTGGCCCCACAGAGAAGAAAATGAAGATCACACCAGATTTGGTCCTTTTTGTTAAAATTAAAAACCAAATTTTTCCTTGTAAGGTTTGTTCAAACGGTTAAAATTTCGGGGGGTATTTTCCAAAAGCAATTACGGGCCTTTGTACGGGGGGGGGAAAAAAGGGGGGGGGGGGCGGCCCCTCCGGCCCCCTAGAATTCACTATTCTCGGGGCGTATAACGCCCTGAATAAATTTTAGGTCAAAAACTTTTCCCCCTCGGCAATTTTCCCAGCGGGGGGGAGGAGACGTAACCATAGTTCTTATTTAGGTTTGGTTTTCTGTAATGACTGGGGGCGTATTTCAGCCCCTAATTTTTCCCAGTTAAAAGGCGGAATTACAGGTGAAAAAACGTTTCCCGAATTTAAACCGTTGTGAACTTGCCCAAAAACTAAGAGAAATCACTTGATTTTTAGGGAATATGTATTTTAGGAAAAATACCCTTTTATCTGTCCCCATTTTTATAGTAAAATTGGGAAATTTGGTTTAAAATCTTTAAAAAACCCTATTCTGGGCTTAAAAAAGATGGTCTTGAAGGGTTTTTATTGTTTCTTGAATTTTTTTTTCTGCAAACCCTCCCCACGTTTCCAAATGCAAAAAGAGGTGGGACCCGGGGTTTTCTGCAGGGGTGCAGGATTTTACAAAATCACAGCATTGCTTTTTTTAAACGGGAAAAAAAAAACTAAAAACATTAATTTATTAAGAAATTTAAATATCTGAATTAGTTTTTTCTTTTTAAAAGATGAATTTTTTTAATTCGCTAGAAATTTTAAAAGGGAACCCCCCTGCGTTCGGTTTGACCCCGAAAAACTGCGCAACCCTCACCTTCTCCCAGTTGCTTTGAGAGGTGAAAGGGGAGGGCGCGAATTTAAAAGGAAAAAGTGGTTGTTCCACATGTTTTCAGTTTAAATCAGCTTCAAATATTGTTTGGAAAAAAAGACTCATATGCAGCAGTTTGCGAGGATTTTGAGGTTTTTTTTTCGTGGTTTTTTGGGTGGTTTTCTTTCCAAAAACAATCAAAATTTTTTTTGCCGTCAGTTTTTTTTGGGGGGGAAACCGGTCCCAAAACGTTTTTCCCCTTTTGGGGCTAGGTTTTTAATTCCCTTGATTCCAAAAAGGGGATTTTTCTTGTTGAAAAAAACCAAAAAATTTTCGTCACTTATTTTTCAGCGTTTTAAAACAACTTGAAAATTTAATCGTATGGACTATGACGTGGTTTTTAACAGGAAAAATTTAAAAAAAAATTAAGAGACGTTTTTTTAGTCTTTTTAAGCTGTTTTGGGGGAAAAAAATTTGCACCAAAAATAAACGCCCAAAAACAAGGGAGTGAACCTTACTTGATTTCCAAAACTTTTTCTCACCCAAAAGGGCAGTCAAGTTCCAACCCTTTTCCCGGGGCCCCATTTAGAATCTTTCTTTGGGGTTAAAAAGGAAAAAAAGTTAGGGCCCGTAAGTTTTTTACAACTTTGTGGAGAAAAAAACAAGGGGAGTAACCTTTATATTTTAGAATTTGCCCCCGACCCCGTAACAGCCCAAACACATTTTGGGGCCATGTCGCTCGGATCCTGACCATTTTATCACTTCTAAAGCATATAAAATTTATGAACTGACTGTTCACTTACTGTTTTTTAAAGGTTTTTGTCCCTAAAAGGATTGCTTTTTATGTTAAGATCTTGCAAAAACAAGTCATTTGAAATATATGTTCCCATTAACGTACCCTCCTTTTCCTAAAAACCCCCCTTTTTGATGGGCTGCATCGTCCTCAGGGCGCTATAGCTCAGACTGTTTGTCTCCCCTGAGGGGGTGCCAGCCTGGTTGCTATAGCTACAGACCTGGTTTTCTACGCAGCCTTGAAAAGCCAGAAACATCCCCCTAATTCAAAATGAAACCAAGAAAACAGGATGAATCAATGTAGTGGGACAAATGACAATGTTATTTGTGTCATGGATTTAATGATGTGACTGATAACATTTATATACACAGTTGTACATCACAGAGACAAAACAATACCTGTTTTTGGGAGTGTAACTTCTTCTACTTTGGGCCGGGAAAGGTATCCATACCTTTGGTAACCCCTCTTGTCTTCTCCGATGCCCCTTTTTGACTTGTTATAAGGGGTAGATGGTCTATAATGTACAAAGTTATAGGAATTAAGCACAATTACTGCAGAAAAAAAGCGAGGTAGGACTTAAAGGGATTTCCAACTTTGCAAGTTCTGAGTCCAGTGTGCTCAGCTGTACTCGGAACTCCCATAGAAATGGATAAACAGAACTGCGCAAGCATCTCCCCATTCTCATACCTCACTATGGGCCAGCAGAGAAACTAAACTTGCGAGATGGGACAACCCTCTTTAAGCAACATATCGCTTATTTAAGGATAAATATAAAATGCTTAGGTACCAGAAACATTAAATTTGTCAACTGTGCAAAAAAAAAAGAGAAAGTGACTAAAATGCTGGACATTCCAGTACAGATTCTAGGCAATGAGAACATCAAAAATGTATGCAGTTAAGCCAGGTGAAGTGATCATCTAAAAAAGACAATACTGCTAATTTATGAAATAAAATACCAAACCTGATACAGTCAGCCTTATTTATGAAAATGGTCTAAGCGCAAGACTGTCTTTGTTGCCCACAGCAACCAATCACAGCTTAGTTTTAATTTTCTTAATTGCTCCAGAAAAAAGAAAGCTGCTTTCCGATTGGTTGGTATTGGCAAAAAGGACAGTCTTATGCTTAGACCGTTTTGATAAATGAGGTCCTAAGGGAGGAAAATGATCTTATGACTGACAGATAATTCTTAAAGATGGCTGATGACTAACATTTAATCCAATAAGTTGTATGGTCATGGTAACAGAATGATTATATTCCACAGACAAGAAAAAAATTTTAAAGGGGTTTTTCTCAACATTATTCATCTTACCTCGTCCCCGTTTTTTGGTTTCATTTGATTCAGGGGGTGTTTTCTGGTTTTTTATAGGTGCATAGAAGCAGGTCTTTAGTTATAGAAAAAAGTGCTGGAGTATCAGGGGAGATCAAAAAGGTCTGTAGCTTAGCGCCGAAGAGTGATGCGCCCATAAAAGGGGGTTTTTCTCAGAAAAGTTGGGACTGTTAAAAGTAAAACTATTCAAAGAGACTTGTTTTTCCCAAATCTTTAAAATAAAAACAATCCAGTGGAACCCCTTTTTGTCCCCTTACAAACATTTTCAATGAGCTTAGTACACAAAGGATGTGTAAGTGGTATGAGCACTATTCATACACATAATAAAGAGTCTTCTAATAATGCACATTTAGCTGGCATATGAACTAACCCTTTCTTGACATTCTTCTTCTTTGCTTCTGCACTTGGAGGAGGTGAAGGAGAACGTTTCCTCTTTTTATAGTTGGGTCCTTTCTTGTCCCGGCGATCTGAATCAGGACTGCTCACCTTTAATGAAAAGGCAATGGCAATACTAAATACTTGCATATACAATGAATTCTCAGCATAGAGTCTCTTTCTATAACACACCATCACTAGATGTAATAATTTCAACATAAACATTGAAAGGGAGGAAAAGAGAAAAAAAACAAAAAAAACAAAAAAACACATAATAAAGTCTCCATGCAAACAGTGAGGAAGCTGTCAGAAAAATTTCTCCACATCGTCGGAAAGAAATCGTTAAACCTTTTTAGGTTTCCTTAGAAATCGCTGGAAAGGGGACTGAGGGAGTGCGGGGATGGTATCATGCTTCACTATCACTAGGCGATATGTCCATGGCAGACGCTTGAAAACAAGCAAACTCTCCAACACTTAAAGGGGTTTTGCCAAGAAGTGAGTTCCTTACCTAAGAGGCTGATACTCCCCTCTTGAGCCTTAAAAAAAAGGGGCGTTGTGTTTCTGTGTTTAAAAAAAAAACAAGTACTTCCTCTGTGATGTCATCGCTACACCTCCCATGCACGTTCTCTAGGCTGATATTAAGTCGCTGTACTTGAGCAAACATGTTTGGATAAACAAGAGGGGATAACTGTATTGTGCACAAGTTATAGGGGTTTTGTTTTCTCCCTCTTATCCGCTCAGGAGTAAAGATAAGCTTGGAGCAGGCAGCGTTCACTGACTACAGGGGGAAGGGGGGGGGGAAGAGGGCTGAGCAGGGAGCATCTGCATGTTTACTCACATAATTACATTACAACCAGTGGATTCTCTATACAGCAGACACAGGCTCGGACAGAAACAAAGCTAGTGCAGATGCCCAGTAACACTGCTTTTTTCTCCCACTCCCTTCAAAGCTGTCCTGCCATCAGATAACAAATGCAAACAAAGCAAGCGGGGCCAGGAGCTTGCCAGATCAGCTCTTGGTCGTAGCTAATGTAAACAGTCAGGAAACCAAGGGAATCCAAGTCAGGCTGTAGCTCTCAGAGGCTTCACTTTTTTTAATTATATACATTTAGAAAATTGATTAAACGCCCATTTTGGATGATCCCATATCAACATTAGATTGTGGCAAAACCCCTTTAAGGAAATCAAGCAGGATGTACAATATAATTGTACTATGGAGAAACAAGTAGTTTTGAACAACTTAACTAAATTCCACATAACGTGGGCTAAATGGAAATCCTTTTAGTCCCTGAGCAACTGAATTACTCCTTAATGCTTAACTGTACCGTGCTTGCCCTTTCATACATCTATAAACATAAAATCTCATGTTTTTTTTTGGGCATTTAACATTGAGTAGTCCTATATGGTGGCATCCTCTATGTCTACAGGAAAGAAGGCTTCTACATAGACCAGAAACTCTCTGTCAGAGGAAACTGTCACGGCAAATTCACACAAAGAAAAAAAGTTTTAAAGAGTCTGTATCTTTTATATAGTGTCTAGGATTTTGGAGAAGGGTTATTGATCCAGGGATTTATTCCGATTCTCAGATTGGAATGGAGAAGGAATTTTTTTTCCCCTAAAATAAGGACAATTGACTTCTACCTCATGGCGGTTTTTGACTCATCTGTGTCAACACTGTAGTACAATAGGCTGAACTGAATGGACGTCTGTCTTTTTTAAGCCTTATTAAACTATGTATATGCTATATACCCTTGGATTCTCTATATGAAGAATCACCATGCTTTATGTACCGTAAAAGGCGGTCAATGTAATCATTTAAAACAAAATGTAAAAAAAACACCTCCATCCAGTTTCATTTAAACCAAACCTTTTCATTTAAAGGGTATGGTCTATCAGAATAGTATGAAAATTAAAAGGGTCATTCGAAGGCATTTTCTATGGGAGACATAGAAACCGGCAAATAAGATTATATCTGGCCATCGCTGCTGGGGACAGAAAAAATATAAAGATGATGATGAGTACATTGCATTAAAGGGGTTTTTTCCCACAAAAATTAATTTTTTTTTACTAAAAAGGGCTTCCAATGCAAAATAAAAACGCAAAACAGAAAAAACTTCTCTTCCACATTTGCACTTCCCAGGTCCTTCTCCTGCCCCTCACTCATTTCCCCCTTTGGGGTCCACACCCTCGGGACTCTTTCACCCATTTTCCCTGAGACCCCGGGGTCTTTACAACCCCCCCCCCCCCCCCCCGGCAACCCCCCCAGTTTTTGGATATTTTTGCTGCTTGGCCCCTTTTCCTTCCCCTACTGAAATACACATCCCTCATGGGTTTGCTTTAACACCCCTATTGATGCCCCCATGTCCCCTCTGCCTCTTTCCCTTTCACAAAACCCTTTTAAAACCTCTCGCAGTTTACTAACTCCCCCCTCCACAAGGAGGGGAACTCTCTTGATCGGGTTTTTTTAAACCCTTTCCCTCAATCCTTTTAAATAATTTTTCCTTACACCTCTCTGATAAAAAATTTTATTTCCTTTCACTATTCAAAATTTCTCACCCTCTCTGGACAACCTGCCCGCTCCCATTCAAAAATACCCACCCAAAAACATCGGAATTTCACAGACGCCATACGTCCCATGCCCCCAAACCCCTCCTCTCCTGCCTGACCTGCCGTCCAAACAATATAATAAAAACCTTTCCCCAACCCTGGACCAGGGGCCCCCGTCACACACCGCCCCACAGAGTCAGACACCCACACCCCATGGAAACCCCTCAATTCCGCCATCTCGGGGTTTGTTCGAGATTGCGGATCGTTGTGGAGGAAGTCGAAGCTCCTCCCAAGACTTTTTCCCACTAAAATTTATGTGGGACTTACAAATGTCCTTCACAGCGCCAAACAAAAATATTTCCCCTCCTCATCGCAAATTTTCACAACAACCCAAAAACCCCTTTTTGGGGACACCTCCACCCCCCTTCTCGGGGCCAAAAAGCTCAGGCCCCCCCCCCTCTAACCCCATTAAAGGGGACCTGGCACTCATTTAAAGGGGGAAAATTGACAAAAAAATCCGGAAAAAACATCTCACTCAAACCCCAAGCACACCATTGGCCCCCCTCCCCGAAATTTCCCCCAGCCTACTTCAGCTCTTGACCCGGACGAAAAGAATTGTCCAGGCTTCTACTGTCGCGCGCCCCAACCCCCCACCTGCTCTAGTGACCCTTTTCCCCCCCACCTTGTCCGTCTTTTTTTCTCCGCATCATCTCTACATAACTCCCAATCGAAAAACCTCTCTCTCCCCACGGGATCTTCCATTTTTCCTTTTTAAACATGTGTTATAAATCCCTTCTGAAAAAACCCATTTGGGAAACCCTCCTGGCTGCTAACTCCGACCAGTCTCAAAACCCTCCCCCTTCATCCCCAAAAACTCTGGAACGCTTGGTCTACTCTCACCTAAAACCGTATCTTTTACTAAAATTTTCCTTCTTGACCCTCTGCAACAGGTTTCCCCACTCACACTCCACGGGAAAAGGGGTCTTTTAAAAAATCTAATTTATCTCCAACAAAACTAAATCTCAGGGGAACTACTCATTTCGCTTTTCTGGATCTCTCTGCAGGTTTGAATGTTTGTCACAACTTCTCCTCGCATGTCAGCAATTGGCCTCCCAACATGCTCTCTTTGGGTTTTATTTACCCTTTTAAAACCCCCCCTCAATCTATTTGCAGGTTTACCCCCCTCTCCTCTTTTTCTTTTGTCGGGGTTCCTCGGGATCCGTTCTTGTCCCCCCTCTTCTCAAAATTTCACCCCCCTTACAAAAAAAATATCAGCAGATTTTGGCTTCCATACCACTCTATGTGAGACACCCAATTTTTACCCCCTTTCCCCCCGAGACATCATCCCGTCCTACAAAACACCGGGGGCTGTTCCCTGTCTCTGACATCATTCCCCCCTGTTCTTAAAAAATAAACCTCATAAAAAATGAACTTCTAGTCATCCCACCCTCTACCAAAAAGACCTTAACCCCCGCCCCTTCTGCTGTGTGGGCACCACAAACTCCTAGGCACGGGGGCCCCCTGTCTTGGGGTTTTTCTAATTCCGATCGACCCTTTACCCCCCCTTTTCCAATCCCTTGCCCCCCCCTGTCCCCTGCACCTCAAGAACTCTCCAGAAACCCTCCTTTTCTCATGTGGAAACAACTAAACCTTCATTTTTGCTCTTATTATTCTAGTCTAGGGACTACTGTAAACGCCTTGCTTACGGGCCCCTCGTGCAAACTCTCCCCCCTCCCAATCTGTCCCGAATGCAGCAGCCAGGCTTGTCTTTTTTTTCCACGCTTATGATGCCTTACCCTTGTCAGTATGCACTGGTTGCCTTCCGTACAGGATACAACATAAACTCTCATCTCACTCATAAAGGTCCCCACAACGCTGCTCCCCCCCAACATTTTCCCCCTCATCCTGTCTACCACCCTACCTGCTCTCTCCGCTCTGCTGATGATACAGGTTACACTCATAATCATCCGAACCTCCCATCCCTTTTCCAAGGGCTTAACAACCCGGCACCGTTTCTGGAACATGCTACGCGGGGGAGCAGGCACCTCGAACTCTCATAGCTTTTTTAAAAAGGGGGCCCTGGAATACATCTTCTCACTCTGGCCCACCAGAATCCCAATGCAAAAAACCCCCCCCCCACTCCCTAGCGCACTCATCCATTTTTGGCACTTAATGTATACAGATGTACTGTTTGGGTTTTGGGAGGTTCATCCGAATTTACTAAAAAAAAACCCCAATTATTACATCGACCAGGGGAAATTAGACTTTTTCCCATTCGTCCTCCCTTAACCCAAAAAGTTGTAACTCTTGCGAGCGGGCCCCCTCAACCCGGGGGTTCCTCTGTAATACTTTTTTATTGTGCAATGCTCTCTTTTGTTGTACCCACACCCTCCAAATGTAAAATGCTGCGGGGGAAAAAGTTGGGGGCTATATAAATAAAGTTATTTTTTTAACTTGTTCCCCGGCTATTTAACAGCAAATTTAGGGGGTATTCAGAGCTGAATCTACCTCAAAAAATTGAAAACCAAAATCTGATCATTTTACCTTGCATGGGCTTCTAATGGAAAAAACCCCTGGGGCTTTGTAAAACCCTGATTTTCCCTCGGGTTTTCTTTTAATGCTGAAAAAACAATTGACATGTCAATTTTTTGAGGTGGATTTCCGGATCCTCACCCATCGCAATTTTTTGAAAGTGAAAAACGGGCCCCTTTAAATCAGTGTCAAATCCACATAGAAAATCTGTGCTTACTGGCGGATTCCATGCAGATTCTGTGCTCCAAATCATCCATGTGAACTTACCCTAAGGAGTAGGGATATGTTCACAAGGTTTATTTTAGCATACATTTCACCGCGTATTGCACGTTATGCGCGGCAAAATGCACGCCGCAATTACGGTACTCCATAGCTCTTAGAAATGACAATTTTTTTTAGTCAATTTTTCAGGCTTTTTACGCGGGGGGTAATGCATGTCAATGGGGTTGGCGGGCCCCGGGGCCCCCCCATGCCCGGAATAAGGATAATTTTCGCACAAGTCCCAAAAAAACTCAGGTGTATTCGAGTTTTTACTGTACACACCGCAATACACTGTGTGAACAAGCCCTTAGAATTACCACATTAATCACCAGGTGAATAGACCAGTGAGGTAAGGAGGAGTTAGGGTTTTTTTAAACAGCTTTTTTTGGGGTCCGTTTTTTTGGGTCCGGTTGGATCCAAAAATACATAGACAAAGACCTAAAGGATCCAAAAAGTTCCCAAAACAGCAGATGCGTGTTTATGCAGCGGATCGCACCCTATAGTTTAAAATAGGACCCCTGCTTACATCTTTTAGACCAAAAAATTGACATTTTTTAATTCTTGGAAAAAAATTTCCAAAAAGACAAGATCATTTCTAAACGCCCGATGGCGTTTTTTAT
This sequence comes from Phyllomedusa bahiana, assembly GCA_025379985.1. NCBI lineage: Eukaryota > Metazoa > Chordata > Amphibia > Anura > Hylidae > Phyllomedusa > Phyllomedusa bahiana. The sequence goes on from JAODAL010019217.1 coordinate 43,832, forward strand.
TAAAAAAAATTAAATAATTTTTCTATTTTTAGAGGATTGTTTCAGCCCATTGGGGGGTCTGACAGATGGACCAAAACACCCTAAAAAGCGTTGTTTACACGGGTTTTCCAAAAAACACGCCGGTGTGAAATAAAACCCTTACAGATACAAAGAAGCAAGGGGTTGGTAAATTTGGCATGGCCACCTTTGTTATTTTATAGCAGTGTATGCCAAAAAAAAGAAAAAAAAAAAAATGGTTGGAAAAAACCTTTTAAAAAAGGGGGGCAAAAATTTTAGAATGTAATTAGACAAAAAAAAGATTAAGCCAAGGCCCTCAAAGATCATTTGCGAAAATTGATCTCACTTCACATCAAAAAGTCTTGGCAGAGATCTTCTTGCGGCGTGTAACTGGGCTCCTCTCATCAATCACCTCGTAATCTTCTTCATTCATCCACTCATTAAAAAGATCAGTGTCAAGAATCCACGGCATGGACCTTTCAGATGACAAATTTTAAAAGTTTTTGTTAGCTAAAAGTCATACACAGAAATCTTACAAGCATGCAAAACGTATGTAAAGACTCAAAGGGAAAACCGACGTTGAAAAGGGGTTAATTAAGTTTAACATAGGTTTCATATAGGTTTGTATATATTTTACATAAGTGTAAAAGGCAGCATCCACTTTGAATGAGCTGCATCACCACGATGTATTACAATACTTCCACATGATTCTTCAGGAATCAAAGGGCTGCAGATTTTTCTTTTCTCATTTTATGTAACAGTTTACAAGTTATGCATTCAAAAATACAAAGAAATATGGTCACAAACATGTAAAACAGACAATGCAATACTGTAAAGTAGTAGGAAAAATATACATAGTGCATCAGCATACATGAGCAACATAAAGGAGAGAATAAAGTAACGCACAAAAAATCGAGTCAATAAAGAGTTGCACCAGATGACCCAAATCTTATAAAATTTTGCGGCACAATTGTGATTTTGATGAAAATCACAAGTGCGCAGCAAAATTTTATAAGGGCATACTAGAGGCATTATAGCTTTAAGCTTCTAATGGGGCCCTTTTTGGGACGATGACCCCATATTAATGTCAGGGATTAGGGACGATAGGGTTATATAGGGAGAGTAACCATATCCACTATTTACTTACTTTGTCTAAAACTATATATAAACCTTGTGTAAAGTATATTGTAATTGGGACTGTTTATTTTCTTATACATTTGACTCACGTTTTTAAATTGATTAGTAAAATTTATCTTTTAATAGTCTTGTCCATTGAGAAATTTTGCCTTTATCTTGACTATTTTATTTCTATTAGTGTTATTGAGTCACATTTATCCTTCCTTGTAGTATTTACCTTATTCTGTTAAGAAACAACCTCTTGAATAAATGTGTTACTAGCGTGACACAAAATTTTTATTAGTCATAATAACCGTTAAAATTGTAATTGCATTTCTAAAATGTTTCTAGGGGTTCTCCGAAAACCTGTTTTAAAATACTCTACTATAAAATATTAAGTTCATAGAGAGGGATCATATGTCCTTATCTTTGAGTCAGACTGGTAAGCAACTGTAAAGAATGTCCTTTACTCTGTCTTGTCCTGCTTTACAGAAGACAGTCATGTGCGTTAAATGCGAGTTAAATGTGTGTGGTATAATGCTTTAATTCCCCTGTGGTGGCGCTGCAGGGAAATTACTATGCTGCCAGATTTTTCTACAAATTACAAGTTATTGTTGGAGGTCTCAGGAAGGAGGGCATTTTGACATCAATTTATTATCAAAGGACCTTTATAACAAGTATGGATTGTCCAAAGCAGAGAACCCCTTTAAGTACAAGTCTAATAAATCCTTTTGTAACTGGCTATAGAGAAGCCAATGGGAAAATGCCTGAAGGAAAAGAAAAAAAAAATTAAAAAAAAATAAACAAATCTCGACCTCTGCTTTAAAAAAAAAAAAAAAAAAAAAAAATGCAACGGACTCAAAAAAAAAAAAAAGTTCCAAGATGTGTCCTATTCCCTACCGACTTACAGCGTTTTTCCCAAAAAACATTATGTGACCCTTTTCAGCAATAGTATCAATGTAATAACAGACCAAACTCTTCAGGCCAATCTCTGTACAGTTAAAAAATGGAAAATTTGATTTAATGGACCCATATAGGATGGGGAAACCAAATAAGATTCTGAAAGAGGGGGGCAGAGGCTGCAACTTTTTAATTTACAACTGCACAAACTGCCTAATTAACATAGCAGCATATACTTGTTATGGAGACATCTGCAAACAAACAATGAAATCCTGCACCAAGTTTGAATGTATAATCTGAAAGATTTACCTTTCGTGGTTTTTCAGGGGTAGGTGCATCTTCAACCGGAGCCTCCACCTCACTCGCTGGAATCCAGGTGTCATAGCTAAAAAGGAGTACATAGAAATTATATCCTGCAATGCAATAATCGCATTGCCAAGAACAAATGGCAAACTATACATATTTAGATTCCCAAGTGGCATTTTTTAACTGCTGTAACAGTTGTACAAGCCATCTGAACTCCATCTTACTGCAAAAGATACACAAAGGCAGTTTTACTATGGCATTTGCAGCAGAATTATGGCGCAATGTCCACCAAGATCCTGACATACATGCTTTACACCAAACGTATTCGTTTTAGACAGCTTTTAGAAACGCAAATTTTGTCAAACAAAATGGAGTGGTTTTATTTAAGTGCCATGAGTTTGTAGAAAAGGAGCATGGTTTATTGAGCGAAAATTTTGGCACAACTGATGACAGAAACAAAGCCAATTAATACACTGTGATCCCCGCTGTGCGACCACAAGATGATGATAGTTGCCATGACAACTGGATGCCCATGTTAAACACACACACACACATACATATTATAACTTATTTATGTTATATATACATATATATTTATATATTCACAGAAAAGAGAAAATATCTATGCTAAGGCCTCGTTCACATGGCTTATTTGTCCGCGGATTGGCGCCGAACTCCGCGCAGGATTTGCGCTGCAGTACGGCGCCAATCCGTCGGAGTAATTACGGTAATCCACTGCTCTCAGAGAACTATGGATTCCGTCGCTCCTCCCCGCTCGGCGAATCCGCCGCGGGGGGGAGAAAGTGAGATACACATTATTTACGGCGCGTATGCACCGTAGATAATGACAGTCTATGGGGCCGGGGAGCGGCGCCCCCACCGCGCTCCGGCCCCGCCCCTTATTCACGCCGGATTTACGAGCGCAATCCGGCTCACAAATCCGCCGTGAATAAGCCGTGTGAACACGGCCTAAGAGTTTGTGAATACACTAAATCACAGCAAACTATGTTCCAAACCCTATATCTAAAATTTAACTTTTATTTCTAACTTCTATAAAATTGCTTGACAATAAATGCTAAAATCAAGAACCCTATAACCGCTAATACATAAAGCAGTCTCTATTTAGGGGAGTACTAATTCCCTAACACCAGACCTATATTCACCTAAAGTAGGTGGGGTAGTCGTCCCAAAAGGGTCGGCCCCACCTTTGGAGGCTAGCCCTGTTAAATTCCTATACAATCCCTATATGCATATAAGATAAACCATCAGTAGAGATATGCAAAAATCACTAGAGACTCAACCATAAAGGGAAAAAAGAACGATAATATAAAAATAGTACGGTATATAGCCACACTATATCAAAACCTCTCATAGAGATCCCTAAACTTAACATAAAAGTATAAGATCCACAGTTATATATATATATCATAGTTGCCAACTTTCGAAAATAAAAAAGCAGGAGACCTCAGTGGGCGGCCCCGCGTAGCGCACCGCGGGCAAAAATTTGCATGGACACGCCCATCTTGTCGGTATGCACGCCCCTTCAAAAAAGCCACACCCACTCCACCTAACTGCATAACGGCTTTGGAAGAAAGCCAGGTAGATGCCCTTTTAAACCAGGTAGTAGCCCCCATAACCCGGTAGTGCCCTTACAGGCGGTAGATGCCCCCTTGTACCAAGTAGATGCCCCCTCTGTAGCCAGTAGAGCCAAATTTGTAGCCAGGTAGGTGCCCCCCACATTGTAGCCAGGTAGTGCCCCCTCTGTTTTGCCAGGAAATGCCCCATCTGTTAGCCAGTAGAAAGCCCATTGGTTGCCAGGTAGATCCCCATTGGTTGCCAGGTAGATGTCCCATCTGTTAGCCGGGTAGATGTCCCCATCTGTTAGCCCGGTAGATGTCCCCATCTGTTAGCCAGGGGAGAATGTCCCCATCTGTTTTGCCAGGTAGATGTCCCCATCTGTTAGCCAGGTAGATGTCCCCATCTGTTAGCCAGGTAGAGGTCCCCATCTGTTAGCCCCGGTAGATGTCCCCATCTGTTAGCCCGGAAAATGTCCCCATCTGTTAGCCAGGTAGATGTCCCCCTCTGTTAGCCAGGTAGATGTCCCCCTCTGTTAGCCAGGTAGATGTCCCCCTCTGTTGCCAGGTAGATGTTCCCCTCTGTTGCCAGGTAGATGCCCCCTCTGTTAGCCAGGTAGTGCCCCCTTTGTTGCCAGGTAGTGTCCCCTCTGTTGCCAGGTAGTGCCCCCTTTGTTGCCAGGTAGTTGCCCTCTCTGTTAGCCAGGTAGAGCCCCCTAAAGCTAATAAAAATAAAATAATAAAATCCACTTACCTTACCAGGCTCCTGCAGCGCGGCCCGCTCCTGCCCGATCTCTTCAGCGGCGCAGGGGAAGTGAGAGCAGCCGCGCGTCACTCCCCTGCAGCCGCGCGTCACTTCCCCCTGCGCCGCTGACCTGTATGTGCGGCGCATACACCGGTCGCCGTACATACAGGGAGAGGAGGGAGGAGGGAGCGATCCCTCCTCCCTCCTCCCCGCACAGTGAGACCGCGGGCGGGTGAGCGGCCGCTGCGGCCGCTTCACCCGCCTGTAGGAGCGGTCCGGCGGCGCAAGAGTAGCGCACCAGCGCTACTCTTGCGCCGCGGTTAATTTAAAGGACCCCCGCCGCCTGCAGGCGGCGGGAGGAATGCCAACTCCCCCGGGAGGGCGGGAGGGGACCCCAAATAGCGGGACCCCCCCGCCAAAAACGGGAGAGTTGGCATGTATGATATATATATATCACATTCATGCAAGCAGATAGCCGCATGCAATTTCAATATTAATGATCCATATCCTATCCTGTGTCATCCCATAAAGTAGGCAGAAAAGGATCAGATCTACAACCATAAAGTCATACAGAAAGATAACCATATACGACCTTCATAAATTATGGGACAATACAGGAAGGATGCAGATCATTTATGAAGGTCGTATATGGTTATCTTTCTGTATGACTTTATGGTTGTAGATCTGATCCTTTTCTGCCTACTTTATGGGATGACACAGGATGGGATATGGATCATTAATATTGAAATTGCATGTGGCTATCTGCTTGCATGAATGTGATATATATATATATAAAAACTGTGGATCTTATCCTTTTATGTTAAGTTTAGGGATCTCTATGAGAGGTTTTGATATATAGTGTGGCTATATACCGTACTTTTTTGATATTATCGTTCTTTTTCCCTTAATGGTTGAGTCTCTAGTGATTTTTGCATATCTCTACTGATGGTTTATCTTATATGCATATAGGGACTGTATAGGAACTTAACAGGGCTAGCCTCCAAAGGTGGGGCCGACCCTTTTGGGATGACTTCCCCACCTACTTTAGGGGAATATAGGGTCTGGTGTTAGGGATAGTACTTCCCTCATAGAGACTGCTTTATGCATTAGCGGTTATAGGGTTCTTGATTTTAGCATTTATTGTTAAGCAATTTTATAGAAGTTAGAAATAAAAGTAAAATTTTAGATATAGGTTTTGAGAGATATTATATATATTATCATAAATAAGATATATATAAATAAAACCATTGTGTGTATATATATCTCCAATCCAGAACATGTTAAACATAACATAGTTAGGCTCTGCCTTTGATTAACAGTCAGCACGTAAGACGCGTCTTACTGCACTGTAACATACATTACTATTTTGTGCAATTTTTTCCTCATATATAGTTGAAAAAAAAAATGGCATTGAAACAGTCATCAAGCAGGTTTGCTCCCATTGACTTACCTTATTACAGTTTAATATTTAATCGGGTTATAGATCATATAAATATCTAAAGGTAAGCCATATCTTCAATACTGAATAAACATCCATACAAGGGTTACTGAGCTGGTCTGCAAGAGTATGGAGGTGTCAATGTGCAAGACAAAAACTGCCATCCATTCATTCACACAGGACACTACTGTGCAACCGCATCTTTATATACTCTTACCTATCTGGATAATAACCCCAGTGAAGAAGAACCTGCTTGTCTCTCTTCATTATTGGCCTCACCCATTCCTCTGAACAGAGAACACCAGAAAAAAGACAGAAGTGAAAAAAATACCAATATAGGAAAATGCAAAAGAACAAACTGATCCTTTATAGCAGTCAAGGCAGGATACACAGATTTAAAGCAAAGTACCTCACACGTGAACTTGCACCAGTTATTTCAGACTCTCAACAACAATCTGAGACTATGGACCTTCTTTTTATTGGCTTAATATCAGAAACCACAATATCTGATCAATATCAGTTTTCTATAGCGGTCAATAAAGCAAGCTGTCCCAGTGGAATAGTCGCCGCCACCACCATGACATGCTTAAACTGTTCGGGTATGTTCACACTGCACTTTTTTTTTTTAGATGTGTGTATGGATCCATCTTTCGGACCCAAAAAGGCATGTTACAATGTGCAGTGTGATTTACATTAGTTGCAATGTAAAACAAGCATCAGCGTTCCGATGATGTGTGTTTTAAATGCGTCTTTCGGATCCGTTCAAAGAATTGACATGTCAGTTCTTGATCCGTTTTACGCAGCAGACGCACTATTTCAAATTACTAGAAAATGCATCCAAACACGCACCACACATTGGGTACACATTTGTATGCATTTTACGTAGCATTTTTCAATCCATTTTTGGACTGAAAACCGCTGTGTGAACATACCCCTAAGGGTAACAAAGTCACATTTAAATTGCCCCATCAGGGCATTTTGAGTCACTGAAAGAAAAGGGTGATATTTTCTCTGCAGTGTTAGGCCTAGTTCACATCCGTGTCAGAGGTGTGATCAGATCCATTTAACCATAGACACAACCATCATTCAGCTGTCTTCAATGACTACATTGGGATTTTTTGGGCTTCCACTGCGATGTCTGTACTTCCCGTAAAAAATAGCGCAACATGCTGTGCTATTATTTCCATCACTTTTAATAAAATCTGCGACAGAGGTTCCAAACAGAACCTCCGATGCAGATGTTAACTGGGCCTTAGAATAAGGGTGCATTCACACTGCGTTTGTAATGTCCGTTACAGGTATACATCAAGAGGACGTTTAGATACCTTCAATGGGTTTATGGGCATAGAGAATACAGATTCATCAGTCTCACATAGACTGTTAATAAATAATAATAGTATATATGTATGTATACTGCACCGTATACTTTTTTTTTTCCAAATTGATTCCTTTGTATGAAATAGAACTACAGACTGATCCATACTGCAGAAAAAGTAATACTGGACATTCAGAAAAGACACTCCTTTGGCCCAGTCAAGTGAACAAGGACCTATACATTATACGTATGCACCAGCAGCTGTCGTGGTGCTTATGTCATAGGGATTCTGAAAATATTGTGTTAATGCAGACTAAAACTGGCCTTAGCTAGGAAAGTCTTTATAAATCTTTATTTGTACAGAAGTGTGATATTCTAACCTTCCTCTAAGGAGCCAGGAACTGGAACCACCACATGGGAAGCGTGACTTTTGTCCTCCGTCACTGTACCCTGCAAGTCATTTAAAAGGAAAATAATCACAGGATATAAAATCGACAGATACTGTAATCAAATTAGACAAGCAACAACTTTTTAAAGTTGATTTCATCATGAAACAAGCTATTCTCAATAGAAGACATGCTAAAGGGTATATTTATAGGGCTTGTCATGAGAGAACAATCCCATTTAAAACTCTTAACGAAACCATCATAAATCAGTAATATTGCATTTGTTTGGAAAGAAAAAAAAAAACAAAAAAACAAAGAAATAAAAACAGCTATCAGTGGTGAAGCAAAAACGTACACATAGCTGTAAGGACAAAATATTGAACTTTACTTCATTTTTATAAATTGGTGCATAAAAGACATAGTTCTATGACGAACACCTTAGGCAATGAAAAACATATGAAAACGTGGCAGTACTTAGCTGTATAGCTTCTCCTGTTTAGGAGGTGAGTGATAGTCCCATAGTAAACTAGCAGGAGCCGATCATGCTGAGTTGCAGCCCAGTGCCGCCATGCAATGACGCGACGTTTCGGAAGGCACGCCTTCCTTTTTCAAGCATGCGTTGTAAAGGCACGTCATCCTCTTTATTCACTGACCATGATTACACAGGTGTGCATGTCATGTTATCTATACTAAAAACAATATACTAACATCACTGTTAAAAACAATATACATATCTCAAGCTTAGAGGACATGAAAAAGGTATAGGAGCATATTTTATATAGTGCATAAGTTACAAATAGCAACGTAGACTCAAAGACTCATTTAACCCCTTTGGTGCAATTGTATCCATTGTTGCAATCCAATATGCCTCCCTCTGTAGTAACCTAGTTTTATTTTGGCATATATCTGAGATGTTCACTTGTTCAAGTACACACCAACGTAAATCACAGATATTATGTTGGTATTCATTGAAATGTTTCGCTACAGTTGTTTCACCAAATTTTGTGGGTACGTCTGAGCTATCTTTTTTGTTTTTAAAATTTCTAATAGCACTTTTATGTTCCCCTATCCTGATTCTCACTGGGCGGCTGGTCTGTCCTATATACCATTTGCTACATGGACATTTTAACATGTAGATTACGTTGTTGCTAGTGCAACTAAAGTATCCTTTTAATGGTATATCATATCCCTGATGTGGATGTTTAATTGTTGAACCTTTAATAATAGCGGAACAGTTTTTGCACGATAAACAAGGATGTGTCCCATTACGTTTAGTCCGAAGAATTTTTTGTCTGGAAATCTGTGTAGGGCGCAAGTCAGAATGTATAAGGCTGTTGCCTATTGTTCTACCACGTTTATATATGAAACGTGGTTTGTCCCTAAACAGATGTCCAAACTTGGGGTCAGATTGTAGCAAGTGCCAATTATGATTAATGGCATTTTTTATGATGTTAGAATGCTTATCATACGTGGAAATGAAATTAAATCTAGGCTGTTGTTTATTCGTTGATTTCCCTTTAAGAAACTCTTCTCTATTTTTTGCTCTGATTTCTAAACCTATCTGTACCAATTTTTTCTCATTGTAACCTCTTTTCACGAATTTGTTAACCAATTCCTGCATTTTTAAATCATACATATCAATATCTGAACAAATGCGACGTGCCCTTATCATTTGGCTTTTAGGTATGCCATAAAATATTGAAGGGGTATGAAAACTTGATCGATGGAGAATGTTATTGCGTTCTGTGGGTTTAGAATATAGCGTTGTTTGGAATGTATTACTACTTGAGTCCCTAATAATTTTAACATCCAAATATTCTATTTCAGTCTTCTGAATATTTATGCTAAATTTAATCAATGGATGTCGAGAATTGAGATACCCCACAAATTCATTTAGTTGTTTCTCATTCCCCGTCCACATTAAGATGACGTCATCGACATAACGCTGCCACAACTTTATATGTGTGGAAAATTCCTAAAAGCCAAATGATAAGGGCACGTCGCATTTGTTCAGATATTGATATGTATGATTTAAAAATGCAGGAATTGGTTAACAAATTCGTGAAAAGAGGTTACAATGAGAAAAAATTGGTACAGATAGGTTTAGAAATCAGAGCAAAAAATAGAGAAGAGTTTCTTAAAGGGAAAGCAACGAATAAACAACAGCCTAGATTTAATTTCATTTCCACGTATGATAAGCATTCTAACATCATAAAAAATGCCATTAATCATAATTGGCACTTGCTACAATCTGACCCCAAGTTTGGACATCTGTTTAGGGACAAACCACGTTTCATATATAAACGTGGTAAAACAATAGGCAACAGCCTTATACATTCTGACTTGCGCCCTACACAGATTTCCAGACAAAAAATTCTTCGGACTAAACGTAATGGGACACATCCTTGTTTATCGTGCAACAACTGTTCCGCTATTATTAAAGGTTCAACAATTAAACATCCACATCAGGGATATGATATACCATTAAAAGGATACTTTAGTTGCACTAGCAACAACGTAATCTACATGTTAAAATGTCCATGTAGCAAATGGTATATAGGACAGACCAGCCGCCCAGTGAGAATCAGGATAGGGGAACATAAAAGTGCTATTAGAAATTTTAAAAACAAAAAAGATAGCTCAGACGTACCCACAAAATTTGGTGAAACAACTGTAGCGAAACATTTCAATGAATACCAACATAATATCTGTGATTTACGTTGGTGTGTACTTGAACAAGTGAACATCTCAGATATATGCCAAAATAAAAACTAGGTTACTACAGAGGGAGGCGTATTGGATTGCAACAATGGATACAATTGCACCAAAGGGGTTAAATGAGTCTTTGAGTCTACGTTGCTATTTGTAACTTATGCACTATATAAAATATGCTCCTATACCTTTTCATGTCCTCTAAGCTTGAGATATGTATATTGTTTTTTAACAGTGATGTTAGTATATTGTTTTTTAGTATAGATAACATGACATGCACACCTGTGCAATCATGGTTCAGGGAATAAAGAGGATGACGTGCCTTTACAACGCATGCTGGAGAAAGGAAGGCGTGCCTTCCGAAACGTCGCGTCATTGCATGGCGGCACTGGGCTGCAACTCAGCATGATCGGCTCCTACTAGTCTACTATGGGACTATCACTCACCTCCTAAACAGGAGAAGCTATACAGCTAAGTACTGCCACGTTTTCATATGTTTTTTCATTGCCTAAGGTGTTCGTCATAGAACTATGTCTTTTATGCACCAATTTATAAAAATGAAGTTCAATATTTTGTCCTTACAGCCTATGTGTACGTTTTTGATTGATATAGGGGAGTCTAAGCAAGGTACTCCTAACGGCTGGGACTATAACGTGTGCACTGCTAATATACGGCATTGTTTGCAATTATTGGATCAGTGGTGAAGCTTCAGTACACCCAATGGTAGATTACATACAATTCTGGCAGTGATACAGTGAAACAGCTCTACATATGGGATCAGAATTGCATATTAAATGTCAATCACAAGGCATTATGAGAAAGGCGGTTTGAAGAGCCCACAGCGCCCCCATCTGATTGGAGGTTGTAACAAATCCTTTCAATTTGCTATTTGGAAAAAAGGGAAAAACCCACCGAGTCTTGAGAAAGCAAAAAGGATTTTTTAGCCAAGCCAGTATCTCTCATCTACAGACAACGCTGTTTCGGGATTTTTGTCCCTCTGAGCTACCCGATGCCTCCCACACAGCCAGCCAGTATCTTCTCTACTCTGCACTGAAGAGGGACAAAAAATCCGAAACAGCGTTGTCTGTAGATGAGAGATACTGCTTGGCTAAAAAATCCTTTTTGCTTTCTCAAGACTCGTTGGGTCAAAAGCAAATTGAGGATTTGTTACAACCAACAGAGGGCGCTGTGGGCTTCTCAGCCCCTTTCTCATAATGCCTTGTGATTTGCAGATGCTAAGTAGAGGGCGAAAAGGCAAAACAAAAACTCTACAAGCCGTTCGTTCGGTGCTCTCCCTAAGGAGAGATCTTCCCTTCCTGATATTAAATGTCAAGCAGCCCCATTTATATTACCTGATGTCTTTTCACAATGTCTTTAAGCTTGCTCTGTAGTTTGGAGTCTATGTCTGGGTGAAGGTATATATTTGGTCGGGATAGACAGTTGTTCTGAAGGGTTAAAAAGAGGAAACATACAATAAATATCAGATCAGTGAGTATCTAACACATTAGTGACAAGCACCCCCTGGCTGAGGACAGCACAAGCTAGTGTCAGACATGCTGTGTCCAGTGCTGGGTCCCTTATTCTGTAAGTTGCTGGAGTTTTAGAGCATTTAATGCTGAAATCTGATAACCTGCAGCCTGTTCTGCCAGAGGAGTCCAGCTAATTCATGAGCAGGTGTTAGCCCCACCCACCCATGGCTAGCTCTGCCCAGGGGAAAGCTGGTTCAACCTTTAACTTTGAATAGTTGAAACCTGTGAATAACTAGCATATAGGCAAAGCTCATGAATACACTGGACTCATCTCTGGCAGAACAGGCTGCAAACTGCCAGATTTGAGCATTAAATGCTGTGAAGCTGCGGCATCTTACAGAATAAGGGACACAACGCTGGAAACAGCAGGTCTGACACTAGCTTGTGCTGCCCTCAGCAAGGGGGCATCATCTATGTAACAGGTTCCCTTTAAAGTGGTGTTCCCACAATGCACTTTGATGTTATAATGTTAGGATATCCTATAAAAGTCTGAAAGATGTGGGTCTAACACCCAAAAATGTTTAGTCTAAGAACAAAGAGCCAGTCACACTTGTGCATGACTCTCCATTATGTTCTATTGGAGTTCCAAGAACAGGTGAGTAGTGCGTTTGGTTGTACTCAGAACTTCCATAGAACAGAACGGAGAGTTGTGTGCAAGTTTCACCAACTTTTCAATCTCAGTTGAGCCTTTGAGGACCACTGCTGAAATAGGTGGAACCTGAAGCTATAAGACTGATGGCATATCCTATCTATATGCCATCAAAGTCTATGGTGGGAACACCAATTTAATGACCAGGCAATTTTGTCCGTTTTAACATCGCCGCATTATAGGAACCATAAGTTTTTCTGTCATATACATATTAGGGCTTGTTTTTTCAGAACAAGTTTTTATCTTTTAATGGCACCCTTGAAATGGGTGTTCTGCGACCTATTCATGTTTATTGGGGCATGAGTAAAAATAGAAGACAAAACTTACCCCCTATAGCGTCTCCTTCACTCCCGGCTGCCGATGTGCTCATCCCACAAGTAGCAAGTGAACATTTATCATTCACCTGACAGGTGCAGTCAATCACAGGCCAGAATGTCACATGTATGAGACCACTGTTGCCTGTAACTGGCTTCAGTGATCACATGAATAAAGACTGTTCGCTATTCCGTGGGGATGAATGGACTGGTAGCTAGGACTGAATGGTAGCGTCCGGGAGGTAAGTATAAGCCTTATCTTCTACTTTTACAGACCAATGAGCATTACTAGTTCCCGAAACACACCTTTAACTCAGAGATATGAAAAAAATAAAAAATCAATAATTTCACCACTGTGGTTTTGTTTGCTTTTTTGAATTTTAAATTTATGCCATTCACTGTTCAGTAAAAATAACTTGACAACTTTATTTTCTGGGTTAGTATGATAACGGCAATACCAAATTTGTGTATTTAAGAAAAACAGACTGTTCTTTCCAAGAGTTTGCTACCTATTGAAAAATAAATAAATAAAAAAAAATACTAATGCTGCTGGTCCCAAAAAACAAAGAAAAACCCACAATAAACCACAACCTGTGCTCCCCTTCCTCCTCCCCTCCATTCCAGCACTGGCTCGCCCGTCTTCTATTTACCCTCTCCGTCACGGTGACGTCACCGCTGCCGCGGTCATGTGCCACTGACTTACATCACTGTTCAGATATGTTCCAAACTGTGTTGTGATGAAGTGGGATGTGATTGCTGCAGCCAATCAGTTGTCATATCCCCGTTTTGAAGACCCAGCGCTGGAACGGAGGCGAATAGAAAGGCGAGTACAGGTAGTTTTTTTTTGTTTTGTTTTTTTAGTAAGACACCAGCAGTTTAGCATTCCTTTTATTATAACCACTTTAAATAATTTTGTGTGCCCGCATTTAAAATAAAAAATAGTAATGATATTGCAGATAGGGTGCTTCAGTGGAGGGATGTAGATCCTTATTAGCGGAGAAATCCACAGCACACTTCAAACAGCAATCATAGTTCATAATTATCAATATAGGTTACATGTGCATTCAATCTATCAAACATATAATTTTTTGATAGCAAGCTAAGTGACATGTAAGTGCAATGATTCAGCCTCTATGTCCTTTATTAAGACATCCATGAGCTGCGGAGAGCGATACAGTAAGAGTATGCTGACTTGGCATATTTGCAAGGCGTAATTGCGCTGCAATATTCTTGATGTACGCCTCACAAATACGCTAATTCATAACTCTCATTGAGAACGATGATTACCTGCTGTTTTCCCTGGGGTACAATATGCGCTGGGGAAAAGAACTAACATTTCACTTCTTCCTGTCGCTTATTTGCCAGAGAAAGTAAAAGTCAATGGGAGCCTGCAGTCAGCGCTTTTAAAATACATGCCGGCCAGCACATACTTCTAAAAAAAACTGCCGTGTGAACACACCCTAAGGGCACCACTGGAGCAGCGATCTCCCACACGTGTAGCATGTGACCACTGTAGCTTGTGATTGGCTGCACCTGTCATGTGACTGATGAATGTTCACAGCTACAGCCGGGATCACCGGGACAGCTGACACGACGAAACAAGAGCACCCGGGGGTAAGAATTCTTATTGTCTTCTATATTCCCATCACAGAAGACGACAGATGAATGAGCATTTTAAACTGGATGTAAACCCATGCTCTAATAAGCATGCTGAGAAAGCAGACCTAGGGGCCTACATTTGGCCACTGACTGCCACGGAAAGCCATTGGAACGCCACAATTGCACCATCAGGGTGCTGCTAAGCCGACAGAGAATCCCCTCCTTCTAAAACCAACTAGGTACTGCGGTCACTATTGACCACAGCATCTAAGGACTTAAATAGCCATAAGGGATTCTTCAGACGCTGATCATGTGATAGATCAGCCCGGGATTTGTGTGCAGCCTTATTCCGGTAAGGCCATGTTCACACGGCTTATTTCGCAACGGATTTGCAGACATATTTACGGCCGCAAATCCATTGCAAAATCAGTTACAAACAAGTAACTGGCCGTTTTACATTGATTTTAATGGGAAATACGTGTCGTCGTTCAGACGACACTTATTTCCGTTCCGGATCGCGGCCGCAATCCGGCCGCAAAAACAATGTGCATGTCAATTATTTCCGGACAGATTCACCAACTATAATGAATGGGGATGGTGAATCCGTCGGGAAATCAGTTCCAAATACTTCCCACACTTAGTGGCACTTATTTGAAACTGATTTGCACCTGATTTCGGAACGTATTTACGATCGGCAATCCGGCGTAAATACGTTCTGAAATAAGCCGTGTGAACATTGCCTAAAGCTTTAAAAATGAGCATCAATTGGAATACAGCCCTTAGCGACTGCTATTAAGGAGTATTAACAGTCCTAAGGTGTTAATACTTCATCAAAAATACATTTTGTTTTTTTCCCTAAAAAAAATTTTTTACAATAAAGTTTGCTGTGTTTACAGGGGACGGTTTTTAAAGAAATTACATGAAGAAAATAGAAGGCGTCCAGACCTGCACAAGGGACTTTTCGATGTTCATGAACATTTCTACGTTACGATCCATGCGTGAAGGGTTCTGGAAATCAAACCTGCGCCTAAAGGGAACGCAAGACTGAAATTAGACATAACAGAATAAAGGAAAGTCTACATTCAACAATGGGGTGCAGATTATTTTTGCAAAGGGGTCACCTGCCAATCTGTAGAAGTGCTGGTGGCACATATTGATGCCCATCAGATTTCACCAGGGATGATAGCCCCGTTACCCAGCTCTTCTACAGCGACAACAATGGAATGAGAACATGTAAAGCAAGGCTCTTACCATCCCTGGTCACTCTTAAATTTATACGCAGCAGCGAGGATATGACAGAGAGCTCCGCCCACTTTGAAATCCAAGAAACATTTCATCTGTAAAGCAAAAATCAGCAATCTGAACAAACACTTGTTTTTAGCAGGTAATTACTTGTTACTTACCCCTAGAACATTAACAGGATGAAAAGAAGTTATTTCAGCTTTGTTTTTACATTTTTCTGAGCTCACCAATTACGTATCTCACATACGGCTAACATGGAGAAGGGAGCAATTAGCTAAGGATCAGTCCTAAAGAATTGATTCTCATTGTACCAGATTTGTGGAGGTAAAATACACAGAAGCAGGCAAGTGGATGCGACTTTACAAATCTATCCACATGCTACAGACTTATCCCCTGAAGAAATACAACTATGAGTAATACTTACGGTAACTTTTATTACTATAACTATAATCAACAACACAATGCATCACCAGATTCTCACCAAGATTTAATCCTAAAGCCAATGTCTAGAGATCTCTATCAATATGTGTCTATATATCTCGGGCTCAGAGATTCAGGGTTAATGAACTCCCTTACTAAAATTACAGAGCAACCTCCTTGTGACTAGATCCTACGTATAATAATGGTAATTCAAGCCTCTCAATCTATCTCCAATTCACAGAAATCAGGGGACACATCAAAGGGGTTGTCTCACTACGAAGATCATAGTTTAAAATGAGGGGACCAAAAATTTAAGCATGTACGTCCTTGGTTACCATTAGCAAAGTGCTATGGTGAGGGAGATCTCTCATGTGCAGTCCCACGGTAAACAGAAAGAGAAACCCCAGCAGTCCCATGTAAGATATGCAGTCTTATATCAGCAGACCCACGTAAACCTCATGTGCGGTTCCCCGTAAAACAGAACGATTGCCTTTGGCAAATTAAGTAGTATTGTTATGTAGTCACTCAGATCGCTCTTTACCAATTCCCGTTTGTTTTGCAAGTTTTGTGAAATACAACTATGGTACAGATTTTCAAATCCACAAAATAATCATTAGGCCTCATTTATGAAAAATGTCTAAGCCCTGACCTTGTGAGGCACACAGCCTTCCATGCCCCATATCCTTGCACTATGTGAGTATACATCTACATAGCATGCAGCAAGAAGCCTGGTAAGTACAAATCTTACAGAGCATATATTTAACCCCTTAAGCCGAACGCCTGAAAAGAAGTTAATGACCAGAACTATTTTTTTTAGTTTCAACAGTCGTAACTTTTTTATTTTTTCAATGACGCAGTTGGATGAGGCCTTGTTTTATTCGAGACAAGTTGTACTTTATGGGGGAATAGTTTAAGTTCACCTTATAAATAATTGCAGATTTTATTTTATTTACTTTTTTTATTTTTTACACCATTTACATTTCACACTTAACTTTAATTAAGATTAATTCTACAGGTTATTACGGTCGTGTGGATACTTAATATGTGTAGGGTTTTTTTTGTGTAATATATGCACAATTATTTTTTATTAAATATTTATTTTTATTTTATTATTTATTTTTTATTCTTCTTTTACACTTTTTTTTTAATCCCATGAAGGGAGAACTGTTTTTTACATTTTTTATTTTTTTTTTTACACTTAGTAATGTACTAGCATATTCATATATGCTAATACATTATACTCTGTGTCAGTCTGACACAGGCAGTGATCAGGACAGCACACAGTCTGTCCTGGTCACTGGCTTTTTACACAGACAGCTCTGGGGTTACTCTAGGTCCCCAGGGCTGACTGTGCAGCCGCTTCCCAGGCTCTGTCGGGTCACCCGACAGAGCAGGGAAACCCTTTGATTGCGCTGCGGTGACGTTCCGTCACAATCAAAGGGTTAAAGCACTGGGTTGCGGAGGTTTCCCTTGCTCCCCGTTGCTCGTAGGAGATGCTCTGGTATCAGGGCTGTTTAGTACAGCCCCGATCTCCACGCAGCTGCGGCGCCGCAAACTCCGATGTCTGCAGCGACGCCAAAAGACGTCGCTGCAGACAAACGACCCGCACCAGCCGACATCAAAAGACGGTGCGCGGTCGTTAAGGAGTTAAACTTCATCAGTTACCAGTAATACTTATGGGTAACCAACAGGCTGTGGCGTATAAAACATCATCTAACTATACCTTTAACTGATCTATCTCAATAGCTATGTACTTCTCTGTATTGGTCATAACATTGTGGGCAGAGGCGTAACTTCAAGCCCTTGGGCCCTAGTGCAAAAAGTGAAATGGGGCCCATAGTTACTTTGCACCATTTACAATACTGATGTCTTCTTATGTAGCAGGAGGACTTTTGGGGCCCCTGAGGCTGTAGGGCCCGGTAGCGACTGCTACCGCTGCACCCCCTGTAGCTACTCCCCTGATTGTGGGCCAAGAGATACAGTAATACTTTTTAACACAATATGACCATTTGATTCCCTGATGAACCCATGGTACAAGTGGGGGAAACATGTTGGAGCTGGCGTTTTGAGTTTAATATCTAAGAAAACCTACGATATAGTGTGCTTGTATCAATAATGCTGAACTATTTGGTTTATGTGTTTATATAACAAGTAGATTAAGGGTATGTTCACACGGCGTACTGTGGCGCGTACTGCACACGCTGCAGTACGCCATGTGTTTTGGAAGCTGTCGCTTCTCTCCCCCGGCGTACAATACGATCGTATTGTACGACGGGGGAGATGACGTGTAATTCATAGCTCTTTATGAGAGCTATGAATCACCGTAATTGCAGCACGCATTTCGTCCATATTAAAGCGCAAATACACTGCAAAATGCACGCCGCAACTACGCCGTGTGAACACACCCTAAGAGTTTCATATAGCTATTGTGTGATTTCACTATCTTCATTCACTGGTTTGATCCCTAACTTGCCACTTTCGGATCCAGGGAAATGGTTGGGTCTTCTCACCAGGGATAGGGTCCAGGTTGAAGTTGTCGCTGTTGGATAGGCAGGGGTATGTTTTACCGTATGTGTCCATTTCTATCTATTTAGAGTCAGGGATAGATTTTGTTGTAGGTCACTTGTGGTGCTTGTTTATTACTTTCCTGATATATTATTTGTAAGAATAAGGGCTTGTTCACACAGCGTTTTAACTCCGTGTTACATATGCTTTTTAGATCCGTCTCTGGGACGGACAGGACGGACCCAGAGACGGATCTAAACAATTAGCAGTGAGTTTATCACTGCGGGCTATGAGGAAGACGCAGCGGCGTTCACATGAGAGATCGCTGCTGCTTGTTTCCCTCCTGCCTGTCGGCTCAGTCTTTGAAAGAATTGCATGTCATTTCTTTCCAAGACGGAGCCGGGGAACAAGCAGCGGCGATCTCTCATGTGAACGCCGCTGCGTCTTCCTCATAGCCCGCAGTGATAATCTCACTGCTAATTGTTTAGATCCGTCTCTGGGTCCGTCCCAGAGACGGATCTTAAAAGTGGATGTAACACGGAGTTAAAACGCCGCATGAACAAGCCCTAAAAGTTAAGTTTATGCTATGCTTCCACTGCATCGGACAAAAAAACGACCCAAAAGCCCTTTTTTTTTTTTCTGATGCAGGACTATGTTTTGTGTCACGCTTTGTACAAAAATCATGGTCAATTCTCGTTTTCTTGACGTCACCCATACAATTGGCAAAAAAAACTAAAAGCTCTGGCGTATTATACAGCATGTATCATACACCGGCGCCAGAAGATGAGCAGAGAAAAGACGAGCTGTGGAGACTGCAGCTCGTCTTTTCTATTGCTGCCTATGGGGCTGCACTAACGGTCCTATCTTTGCGCGCTTTTAAAAAACTAAAAGTGCCGAAAATATGATCGGATTCCTGTGAAGTGGTGACATAGCCTTAGCATCAATGTATGCAAATACTCCAACACTGTTAAAAAGCCAAGTTCTGGAAATTTCTGCGTTCTTTGACTACTTGGGGTGGGTCCCCATTTGATGAATTACCCAGGTTGGTGGGATTTCCAGCACAGTAAAAGAAATATAAGCTGAGCTCTAATTGGTTGCTATGGGAAACAAGGACAGGCTTACGCTTAGACAGTTTTCATAAATGAGGCCCAATGAGTAGGATATGGATTAAAAAATCTATACCAATTGGGTCTTATTTATAAAAACTGTCTAAGCGTAAGGCTGTCCTTGTTTCCCATAGCAACCAATTAGAGCTCAGCTTATATTTCTTTTACTGCTCTGGAAAAATGAAAGCTGAGCGCCGATTGGTTGCTATGGGCAACAAGGACAGTTTTTTTAAAATGAGGCCCATTGTGTTGTGGATTTTCCCTGCGTATTTCATCACTAATCCAAAAGGTATAAACAGCTCAGGGTAAATGAAAAAAACTGTAGTTACCGGCAATTTAGTAAGTGGAGCATTGCTGACATGTTTTCCAAACACTTCTTCTTGGAACTGCAGGAGCTGGACCACCAGGCTGGACAGAGACTTATTCGTGGGGGGTTCGGCCTGAATGTACTAAAAAGAGATAGAAACAATTGGTTATGCAGAGTAAAAAAAAAGAAATACTTTCTTTATAAGCAGCACCATTAAAGTGGTGGTCTCTTCAGAGATGACTTCCACAGGCTCGGACTTAAAGGAGTTTACCAGGAAGGCATTTCATGTCCTGCTGTCTCTTCAGTTTTCAGTGTTTTCAAAAGGGGGCGTGTATGATTTGTTTGAACTTCATTGCATGTGACCCAGCAGCCTTGACATCACCATGCCTTTCCCCACAGTGTGCTCACTCCTAAGTCTCTAGTAAAGCAAACGTCTGTTTATATAAAGTTAAGTAACCTAAAATACAAGAGCTGTGAATATCTACAATGTAGCCGAATGGTTAGCACATCTGCCTTACAGCATCGGGGTCCTATGTTCAAATCCCTGCAGGAACCAAACATGGATTTTTTTTTCTCGGTCTCAATACACATATCTGAGTTTTTTCTACTGTTTGACTAATTACTAAGGAGTATAGAGGACAGTAGAATGACAGCATCTGGTGTTGAACACTCACTCAGCAGTGAGTGTGTGCGATTACTAGGCAGGGACGAGGCTGACAGTAGCTGCTTGAGAGGAGAGGTGATGTCTGAGCATGTGCGGCCAGGACTGAGGAGCTCTCATCACTGGTCGTATCTCCTGGAGATTGATCCATAGTGTACAGTTACCAATGTATGGTTTGGATGCATTTCTGGAGCATAATAATATAACAAGTTATAGTGACTAGGATTCAGGAGAGGGGTCATTGATCCAGGGATTTTTCCGATTGCCAGATTGGAGTCGGAAGGAATTTTTCCCTAAAATGAGGACAATTGGCTTCTACCTCATTGGGGTTTTTTGCCTTCCTCTGGATCAACACCTTAGCACAACAGGCTGAACTGGATGGACGTCTCGTCTTTTTTCGGCCTTACAAACTATGAAACTATGAAATGTAGCAGCTAAAACAAAAAATGGTACAGAATTTAAGAATGATGAAAATGTTATTTAATTTGCAAGCTTCCTACATTAATTGTACTTGGTGAGAAAACACCTTTAAGCACAAAGGAGCAGAGGAAAACCTTGGTGAGTCCCAGGCATGTTGGGCCCGTGGGTACAGCAAGTTTGGGGATGCTTTTCAGGGAGAAAGGAGGAGAAAATGAGGCAGAGTGCAAGAGGTATGTACAGTTGCTACAGGGTGGGTCCCAGGAATCAACTCCACTGGTGGGCCCCAGTCAACTCAGGCCAACACTGGTCTCTGCATCCATAAAAGTTCTATCTATTAAAATATAACATCATTTATCCCGTACACAACACCGGAGAAGAAGAAAAAAAATTCCAAACACCAAAATTGTGGTTTTTTTTTGTAATTTTATGTCCCCAAAAATTTGGAATAAAAGTGATTATATTCCAAACGGGTGCCAATAAAAAGTACACCCTCATTCAAGTCCATAGGTAGAAGTACAAAAAATTATTGGTTGCAGAAAATGGCGTCGTGCCAAAATTTGAGAAATAGAAAATATTTAATTTTTTTTTTTACGGTACCAAAACATAACGAAAACCCTACATGTCTGTATTGCCAGAATTGTATCAACCTGTAGTATACAGATAACATATAATTTATACTGAAGATTGAACTCCGTAAACATGGCGCAAGTACATTTTTCTTTCACATTTAGCCCCATTTTCTCGCGGTTTCCCAGTATATTCTATTGTACGATGAATGAAGACATTTAGACATTTGAAAGTACATCTTGTCGCGCAAAATAAAAGTCGTCGTACACTGGGGAATATAAGTATTTGATACACTGCCGATTTTGTAAGTTTTCCCAAGTGCAAAAAATTGAGAAGTCTGTAATTTTTATCTTAGGTTCACTTCAACTGTGTGAGAGAATCTAAGAAAAAAAAAATTTAAAAAATATAATCAAGAAAATCACATTGAATGATTTTTAACTAATTAATTTTCATTTAATTGCATGAAACAAGTATTCGATACAACAGACAAACAGAACCTATTATTTGGTACAGAAACCTTTGCTTGTAATTACAGAGGTCAGACGTTTCCTGTAGTTCTTGACAAAGTTTGCACACACTGCAGAGGGATTTTGGTTTTCTCCTTCTCTCCATACAGATTTTCTCCATATCTTTCAGGTTTCGGGGCTGTCATTGGGCTACATTAAGCTTCAGATCCCTCCAAAGATTTTCATTTGGGTTCAGGTCTGGAGACTCCAGGACCTTGAAATGCATCTTACAAAGCCACTCCTTAGTTACCCTGGCTGTGTGTTTCAGGTCATTGTCCTGCTGGAAGATCCAGCCACAATGCTTTTACTGAGTGAAGGAGGTTGTTGGCCAAAGGCTTGCAATACATGGCTCCATCCATCCTCCCTTCAATAGAGTGCAGTCATTCTGTCCCCTGTGAAGAAAAGCACCTTCAAAGTAAGATTTTTCCATCCTCAAGCTTCACGGTTGGGACGGTGTTCTTGGGATTGTGCTCTTCTCTCTTCTTCCTCCCAACACAGCGAGTGGAGTTGATACCAAAAAGTTCCATTTTGGCCTCATCTGACAACACATGACCTTCTCCCGCCTCCTCTGAATTATGGTCATTGGCAAACTCCAAACAGGTCTGAACATGTGCTGGCGTCAGCAGGGAGACCTTTCGTGCCCTGTAGGATTTTAATCCATGGCGGCATAGTGTGTTACTAATGGTAATCTTTGAGACTGTGGTCCCAGCTCTATTCAGGTCATTGACCAAGTCCTCCCATTTAGTCCTGGGCTGAATCCTGACCTCTCTCAGAATCACCTTTACCCCACGAGGCGAAATCTTGCATTGTGCCCCAGACCGAGAAAGATTGACAGTCATCTTGTGTTACTTCCATTGTCTAATAATTGCGCCGACAGTTGCTGACTTCTCACCAAGCTGCTTGCCTAGTGTCCTGTAGCGCATCCCAGCCTTCTGCAGACCTACAATTTTGTCCCTGGTGCCCTTAGACAGCTATTTGGTCTTGGCCATGGTGGAGAGGTTGGAGTGTGATTGTGTGGACAGGTGTCTTTTATACAGGTAACAAATTCAAACAGAGCCAAAATTCTTACTGGTTGGTCGGTGATCAAACACTTATTTCATGCACTAAAGGCAAATTAATTATTTAAAAATCATATGTGATTTTCTGGATTTTTTATTTAGATTATACCTCTCACAGTTGAAGTGTACCAATGATAAACGCTACAGACCTCTCCATTCTTTGGTGTTGGGAAAACTTGCAAGATTGCCAGAGTATCAAATACTTATTATCCCCACTATATGTCTTTGTAGATGAAAAAATAAAGTTAATTGACTCTGGGAAGGCAGGAAAAGAAAAACGAACATAAAAAAAAATAAAAATAGGCTGTGACAAGCAGGTATTAAAAAGAACCTGTCACAGTTTATGCCCCCTGGTGAGGGCGACAAGTAGTGGACAGCCTGCGTTTCCGCGCTGTGTCCCTTATTCTGTAGATGGGGAGTTTTGAGTATTTAATGCAAAAATCTGCAGTTTACCCAGTAAGAGCCCTTTTTTTTAATCCCCCGCCCCCCTGAGGTAGCCCCCCCCTAAACTGATAAACCTATTCTTTAAATTTGGTAAAAAAAACATGTGAATAACTCCAGTGGGCGGGGCTGCATTTGGTGGGCGGGGCTAACACCTGCTCATGAAAAAATTTTTGGAAAATGCTGTAACAGTAGGGGCTACATGTATGAAACATTTTTGGTCTAAAACTCACTTTTTTCCCCATATGTTTCTATGGAGAAAAAAGTGAGGTTTTAGACCAAAACCATTTCATACATGTGGCCCTATGTGTGAACCAAGCCTTAAATGTTAACGTGTCACCAGAGTATACATAACAGCACTTTCCTTGCCCTTTCCAGCAATGGGCACAGTGGGCACCTCTGCTCTATTAGTCACAGTGGACAATTTCCCTGTGGTTACGATAGTGCCCCTATTTCTACCAGAATTCCCCCCTTATTCCTGGGTTACAGCAATGTTTTAGCCCATTAATCAGTGGTTACAGCAGAGACCACCATCTCTTTGTACTCCATGGCCACCGGATCCAGTAATGTGCTGGTGTACGCCTGCTCCTGGCTGCCGGATTCAGTGTTCTGCAGCACACAGCAGCCGGTGGCATGTGACAGTCTGTCCACGTCTTGGTTCACCCTATAATTCAGTGGGCCTTATGTATGAAAACTGTCTAGCAGTAAGACTGTCTTTGTTGCCCATAGCAACCAAACAGGGCTCAGCTTTTATTTATCCAGAGCCTTATATGAAATAAAAGGGGCGCTCTGATCAGGGCTGTGGAGTCGGTGCCCATTTTGCAGGAGTCGGAGTCGTCATAAAATGGTCCGACTCCCAAAAATTAAGAGTTGGTCCGTTAGTTCGATGAAAAGAGCAAGGGGAAATTTTGGGTTTCCGGCCAGTGCTATGCCCCTTATCTTCAGCCTCATCACATGAGGAGTTTTAATTTGAGGCTGGAGCGGGGCAAAGCGCTTTTTTTCCCCGGGGAAAAGATTCTGCCCCCGGGGAAAACAGATTTCAGCAACTTTTTTCACCTGTTTTCAAAAAGTAGAAGAGTTCAACCATTCATAAAAACGGATGTGGTGAGGAATTCCCTTTATACCCTGACATTGTTAGAGAGTTGCCCCTTGGTCACCGCTTTCCCCCCAAGTTAATGTAGAGAGGTCGTTCTCTAGCCGGGGAAATAATAGATAGATGTGGGGTCATGTATGCAGGATTGATGGGGGCAAAAACCTTTTAGAAAAAATTTCAGAGCCCTCCAAAAATGTTCCTGCAGTGTTTTGTTTTACAATTTTTTTGTGCCCAAAAGTCTACCCAATAAATATATTTTACACTGACAGCAAAAGGGTAAAAATGGTTAAAACTTGTGACTTTCAGGCCCCATATCTCACCATCACTAAGTTTGTACTGAGGTACTGTAATTTTATTACAGTCATCTTCCCGATCTCATAAAAAATTTTGATTTCAAGTATTAAAGGGAACCTAAACATAGTTTTTGTCCCCTTGTGAGGGCACCAAAGCGGGGTGTCAGACCTGTGTTTCCAGCGCTGTGTCCTTTTCTGTAAGATGCAGCAGTTTTAGAGTATTTCCCCCTCAAATTTATTCATGAGTAGGTGTTAGCCCCCCCCCAAAGCTAGCCCCATCACTGACATTTATTTATGTTTCTACCTTTCAAAGTAATAGGTTTATCAGTTGAGGTGGGGGGGGGGCTAGCCTCAGGTGGGGGGGTTTGAAAAAAACGGACCTCTGAGTGATTTCTGGTGAAAACTGCAGATTTGAGCATTAAATACACAAAAACTCCAGCATCTTACAGAATAAGGGACACGCCTGGAAACGCAGGTCTGACACTACCCCGTTCTGTCCCCAGCCAGGGGGGCAAAAACTATGTGACAGGTTTCTTTAAGCATCTGCTCAGTTTGCAGTTCTTTCCCGTAATGCATTTTTTATGTTTTGTATAAAAATCAGAAATTTTTATTATTTTGTTAGTATTTGGGAAATCCCCCTTTTGGGTTTCAGCACTGCCTGAAACCTTCTGGCTCTGAATGATTCAAGATATCTTTACCAAAATTTTGTCCCCGGGCTCTTCACACATTCCCCAAAGTTGGGGCAGACGGGTTTGGGTACAAATACGGCTTTTTCTTCAACTCTCCCCAAGTGTTCAAAAGTCAAAAACATTGTTACCCTTTTGCTTGTCAGTGTTGATCTACCAAATAGCTTGATTTAAATTTTGGGCATAAAGGTTTAAAACGCCTGTGTTACCCAATTTATACAGTTTAAAATTATCACTTAAAAAATGCGCCAAGTATGAGGGGGGTCGGAGGTTGGGAAAAAATTTAGGAAATCAGTGTTTTTGGGTTGCAGACCACAGCCCTGTTTTCCAGTGAGGATGTGTATTCCTTTGACCCCGCTGCCCCGGGTCAGTGGGATTGTACGCCCTATAAAACCCGCTGCCCGGGTCGGAGGATGTGTGCCCTAAACACCGCTGCCCCGGCTCAGTGAGGATGTGTGCCCTATGGCACCCGCAGCCCGGGCTCAGTGAGGTGGACCTCTATGACACCCCCCAGCCCCGGGTAGTGAGGATGTGTTCCCCCTATGACACCCAAAAAAACCCGGGTCAGTGAGGATGTGTACGCCCTAGACACCCCCCTGCATTGGGTCGTGAGGTGTGTACGCCTTGAACCCCCTGCCCGGGGGTCAGTGGGATGTTTTACGCCCTATGACACCCCCTGCCCCGGGGTTTAGTGAGGTTTTGTACGCCCTATGACACCCCCTGCCCCCGGCTCAGTGAGGATGTGTACGCCCGATCACACCCGCTGCCCCGAGCTCAGTGAGGATGTGTACGCCCCACCATATGACACCCGCTGCATTGGGCTCAGTGAGGATGTGTACGCCCTATGACACCCACTGCCCCCGGCTCAGTGAGGATGTGTACGCCCTATTACACCCGCTGCCCCCAGCTCAGTGAGGATGTGTACGCCCTCTAACACCCGCTGCCCCGGGCTCAGTGAGGATGTGTAGCCCCCTTTACACCCCCTTTCCCCGGGCTCGTGAGGTGTGTAGCCCCATGAACCCGCAGCCCCGGGGTCAGTGAGGGTGTGTACCCCCTAGACACCCACAGCCCCCGGGCTCAGTGGGATGTGTACGCCCTTAAAACCCCGCGCCCGGGCTCAGTGAGGGTGTGACGCCTTTTGCACCGCTGCCCCGGGTCAGTGAGGTGTGTAGCCCTATGACACCCCAGCCCCGGGGGTCAGTGAGGATGTGTACGCCCTTAAAAACCCCCTGCCCCCGGGCTAGTGAGGATGTGTTTTGCCCCATGAAACCCCCGCCCCCGGGGCCCGTGAGGATGTGTACCCCCTTGGAAAAACCCCCAGCCCGGGGTCAGTGAGGGGGTGTGTACCCCCTATGAACCACAGCCCGGGCTAGTAGGATGTGTGCCCTATAAACCCCAGCCCCGGGCTCAGTGAGGATGTGTACGCCCTATGACACCCGGCCCCCGGGTCAGGAGGATGGTCGCCCCATGACACCCGCGCCCCCCGGTCAGTAGGATGTGTACGCCCTTAAAACCCCGCCCGGGGTCAGGAGGATGTGTAGCCCCATGAACCCGTTTCCCCGGGCTCAGTGAGGATGTGTACCTCCTATGACACCCGCAGCCCCGGGCTCAGTGAGGATGTGTACCTCCTTCGACACCCGCTGCCCCGGGCTCAGTGAGGAGGTGTACCTCCTATGACACCCGCTGCCCCGGTCTCAGTGAGGATGTGTACGCCCTATGACACCCGCTGCCCCCGGCTCAGTGAGGATGTGTACGCCCTATGACACCCGCTGCATTGGGCTCAGTGAGCGCTCGGGGTTGGCGCAGCTGCAGGATGTCTGGCTCTAGTCTAGGTCAAAGGTAACTGAGGATTGCAGGCAGCACGTGCTGTCGCATGTAAACAAGCGTCTCGGTGGATCCCATCTGTCACAGCCCAGGTGATCCCGGGGTCATGGCCACTGGGCTATGTAGGACACCGGTCACATGATGCGGCTTCTGCCCCTGACAGCTGTGGCAGCACGAGCCGGCCGCACGCATTCCAGAACAATCTGCGCCGTCCCCACGTAGCAGGACGCGCACAGCTGCTGCCGCCTGTAGGCCTGCCCGTGCCAGGCTCGCCCACCTGGGGTGACAGCCGGGACCTCCGCCTGCCCCCGTGTCGCGGCTCCCCCACCCCTGTGCCGGGCCTGCCTCTTTGTTCTCCAGCTCAGGGGAGCACATTGCAGAGCTCTGCAGGGACCTAGCGTTTCCTTGGGTTTCCCCTTTTGTAGTTTTTCCCCCAGCCATAGCCGCACGTTGTCGAACTGAGAAATGGTGTCAGAGGACTCGTAATATTTCACGTTGGGGCCGCCGTCCTTCTTCCGCACCGCCATCTTCTACCAGCCTGCCCGGCAAATTCCAACTTTCTTTGTGCGGGGCGCCTCTGGGGGGTACGGGAGTTTCGCTTTCGGGATTGAAAGGAGTGTGCTATTTGGAAAAATCCCATAGGCCCAAATGTGGAATGCAGGACGATGAAAGGGCCCGGGTGAAGCGCGGGAGGGGGAAAGGAAAAAAAAGTAATTTAGGGCTCTAGAATACAACTAGCGTTACCGGGGTGTGCATGGTCAGTCCTTTCACTTCCGGGCCCCGGGGACCGGGCCTTAATTTTTAAAAACCCAAAGTTTCCCGCCTGGCTGCGCAAAACCTGAATAAAAAAGTTTTTTCAGCCTGGGCTCGAGCAAGGTTTAAGGGGGTTTAAAGCGCGCCGGGGCTCTCCCCAAACAGCGGGAGCATGGGGGGGAGGCGGGGTTTGTACCCCTAGGGGGGTAGTGTGCCCGGGGGCCCTTTGGGTGACAGTCACGGTGGCCGAGTGGTTAAGGCGTTGGACTCGAAATTTCCAAAGGGGGGTTTTCCCCCCCCCGGTTTTGAATCCCGTTCGTGGGCGTCTCAGCTTTTTATTTCTTTCTGTTAATTTTAAATTTTGGGAGTTGATTAGAAGAAGGAGAGGTCGTCGGGTTTTCCGTGCTCTGG
>JAODAL010019218.1:0-72704 GCA_025379985.1 Phyllomedusa bahiana
TCCCGGAATTAGATAAACGAAGGTTTTACTTTATGGCGAGAAAGGGGCATACAAGCTGCTGGAATAGGTCTTGGATAAAGATGCATTACCAAGCACAGTATTTTTTTAATACTTGCAATTCAGGTATGAGTTTCAAGCCCAATTCCAATCAAAAGACATATCCATTACAACATGTCTGGTGATTGACAGAGTATGTAATGCATGTTCCACCAAGGGAATTACCTTGTGTATATAAATTCTTCTCTCTGAGCTACTTCACAAAGATACACTTAGGATTAAAACAAAATGGGAATCAGACTTAGGATCTTTATTAGATGATCAGTGGCTCAGTATTCTGGAAAATATCCAATTACTTTCCCTTAATGAAGCCCATAGATTTTCACACTTAGGGCGACATGTATGAACGGGGCTGCACCAGTTTTCTGGTGTACTTTGAGCCAAAAAAAATGTATGAACAGGTGCACTCCAAGCTTTGGCGCGTCCCTTTGTGATGCGCCAAAGACACTTTTTAGCGCGCCAAAGATTTGGGCCGTTCTGGGGTGTGTCGCACAACATTCATAGAATTAGACACATTTATGATTCCTTGAAACCAAACTTAGGAGCAGAACAATTAGAACAACCAGACCATGTTAAAGGTGGTGCCTGAGTTGTAATATTGGCACTACAATGCACCTGTATGTATGACCTTCAGAAAAACAAATTCATACATTCTG
The DNA here is from genome assembly GCA_025379985.1 of Phyllomedusa bahiana. Taxonomy (NCBI): domain Eukaryota; kingdom Metazoa; phylum Chordata; class Amphibia; order Anura; family Hylidae; genus Phyllomedusa; species Phyllomedusa bahiana. The sequence goes on from JAODAL010019218.1 coordinate 714, forward strand.
GCACATTCTACACTGCCTTAAAGCTATTTAGAACTGGCCTCTATGTGCCAACGTTCATACATGTCGCCCTTAATGCTCATACATAGAGTATACAAAACTCTGCTATAAACTCAATTTAAAACAGGACTCCGGGGGGACTCCTCGTGTCCAAGATGTGGCACTGATAATTCATGTTTTAAGAGTGCACAATGTTAGGGAAATTTTTGGAATTAAGCTTTAGAAATCATTTGTTCTGTTCATGGTATTTCCCTTGTCATGACCCTTGTCATGTATAATGCGTTTGATTGCGGGTTCCACACAGGACTCTATGGTATCACCTTAGTATTACCAGACTACTCACTGGATCTGACCTTATGCTCCATCATCCAAAGAATTTATCAACAAATTAAATTCTGCACTGTGGTTGGAAAAGTTTATGTTAGAAGAGGCATTGCAGCTTAATTCGAGACACTATGGGGCCCTTGGATAGATGCTCCAGGATTACCCTCTAGTTTGTTACTGAGAGACAGAACTGCTTTTTTGCCTAATTTAGCTCAAGGAGGTACCTGATATTCTATTAATATTGTCTATGCGCTGCTCCAATGTTCTGCTGCTATGTCCTGCTCTGGAGGAGTATGGAGGGGGGTGGGATTCTAGTTAGGGTATGGTTTTGTTCATGCCACTGTGTTGCCTTGTTCTTATTTATGATGTATTGTTTGCTGATTTTTGTATAATAATAATATACAAAGACATGCTTACTTTTTTAATATGCTTTTCATATGTATTTTTAAATGTATGTCATTGTATCGAAAATCTATTATTAAAAATGATATGATTTAAAAAAAAAAAAAAAGAGAACCAATCTTGAGGTTGGTTTTAAAGTTTGCCACTTGTGACAACTTTGAAGCATGTGTAGATACTCTGTCTTCCAGTGATGCCAAAACACATTGGACAATTGTTGTACCTGTTTCCATTTAAAAATGTAAAGTTGACTGAGTTTGAATATTTCAGGAGGAATAATAGCAGCTCCAGCTTTCCGAGCAAGAAAAGTGGTTGGAGTAAGAATGATTGAAGAATCAGGGTCAGAAGATTCCAGGAAAAGTTGCCTTGCATTCATTATCATATATACTTCTACAAGAAAAGTAACTAAGATCTCAAGAGATAACTTGTGGTCTAACAACATTGAATCAAGGATTTTGAGTGAGATTCCAATAATGCATTCCCAGGATCCTCCCATGTGAGAAAAAAAAAACAAGTGAACCCTTTGTTAGATAAGAAACTGCTTAACTCTTTAAGGTCTAATTCTGGTTTGGACTTAAAGGGGTTGTATCATTACATTAAATGGTCTTCAGAATAAGGGGACAGTGAAAACAAGACAGCTTTGCAAATTTGGATGTATTTGCAAAGCTGTCTTGTTTTCACAGTCTGCCTTATCTTAGTTTTGTGGAAACAATGTACACCAGTGGAGGATGGATTCCTCCTCCTTTCATTTCATTGGCTGACGGCTCTACTAATTTTCATTTACATGGTCATATTCCTGGGAGCGCGCATTCCTGCCTGTCTCACTCAGAATAAGGGTCCGGCAACAATTCACTCAGCACAGCCAGCAGCTGCGCAGTAACCCTGCAGCTGCTTCTACAATCAGAAAACAGCAGAATTGGCCTCGGTGCCTAATGCTCCTGCATGTAAAACATAAAGGAGACAGATCTGTGCTGCTCTGGATGAGTTCATAGAAGACTGGATTCAACTGTAACAAACCTCCAGCTGTGAGAGGAGAAGAGATCAGTGCTCTGAGTTCATAGAAGACTGTCTAGACTGAATGCAGGGTGTGCTGTGTAAACAAACAGCTCTTACAAAATAAGACTGCATAGGGAGAGGAACAGTGACATGTGGACGGAGGGGGGGGGGGGGGGAGCACACTGACTCGGGAGCGAACATGAACAGCGAAGAGGGGGATGATGTCACCCCCCTTCAGTTAAGAAACACCCAGCTGGGAGGGGAAGAAACGCCTCTGGATTTCAGAGCTGAGAAACTGAAAATACAATGAAACACACGAACTGATACATCCCCTTTAAGGGCTAAGCCCTATTTTTTTTAAATCTGACATGTGTCAATTTATCTGGAAATAACTTTTTTAATGCTTCTACCTATTCATATGATTTTGAAAGAGGAGAGAGTTTTCTCATGACACGTTGTGCTTTAAGTTAGCAATTAATTTTGGTTGATACAGTCCTTGTTTATTCATAAAAAATATCAAAATGTTGTGAACATTTGGAAAAAAGTTAAAACATTTCTTTGTGCAAGTCAGATACCAAACAAAATAGTAAATAATTACCATCTACCATAAGTCTACTTTATGTTGGCATCATTTTGTAAATATCCTTTTATTTTTTAGGTCATCAGGAAGCTTTTAAATTTAGTAATAAATTATTAGTAATAATTATTTAGTTAGTAATAAATTTTAACATTTTCAAGAAAATAAGTAACACAGATTTTTGTAGGGGACAGTCTTGTTTCGACATGGCTTTGAGGGGCCTGTATGTTAGATATCCCCAAAAATTACTCTGTCTAAGTAATTGCACCCCTCAAGGTATTCAAAACAACACAAGTTTGTTAACCCTGTAGGTGTTTTACAGCAATTAAAGCAATGAAGATTTGAAATTTTAAATTCAATTTTGCTTGCAGATTTCCAATTTTAATACATTGTTTAATGGAGCACAGTATATGAACAGAAAAACACGAATCAGTATTGATTGGAACATAGTCATGCAGAGGTACAATGACTGGACCCTTTCTGTGACTCTTCCAGTCTCTCTGTATCTCTGTTGCAACATGCTGGTGACAGTCTGTTACACTCTAAGCTCAGTGGTCACTTCCATCTGAGAGCATCCTGCTTGAAGCCTCACAATGGCAAGGTACTGTTGATCAGTTGTAAGGTGTTTTGGTTTCATGATGTCAAATGTGAACAGCATTATGAGGAGGACTGTTTAAATCCCAATTCAAATTGATACTCTAAATTTATTTGGCGATTCAGGGATCAGACACCTGTGAATTTTGCCATTAAACTCCTTGTTGGAGATCAGCAAGTTGTGCAAAAAGTACTGAAACATTGAACAGTTGGAATGTGCATTCTAAAGTTAAGAGATGGTCTCATGTACTGCATTTAAAAAAAATGTAAGAAATTTTACATTCATCCTGAAAATTAAAGCAAAAGCCAATACCCCTTACTCTTTGTAAGTTGTATGTATATTGTAAAACCCTGACTGGTAAGGTGGTGAATGGTGTATACATTGCGCCAAGAGTACTCACATATACATGGTGAAAGACATTAGCACGTCACCCAGAAACCTGGTCTCGGTGAGGAAGGAGCCGTTGCTTTGTTGACTAGGTGTATCTGCTATGACAGGTCAAGGAGTTTGGGCCTGAGAGGCTACACCAGGAAATAACCAGCATCTTGGTTCGCAGGTATCAGATAGTAGTGAGGGGAAAACACTACTGTATAGCCAGTGCTTGGATAAGCAGATATTTTGTTTATGGTTTTGTCTGATACCTGTCTTAATACTGCTGTTGCCAAATAAATGCCAAAAGATAACTGTGTTTGGAGCTGAAAATGCTGTCTGTGTTTCTATTGCCCTTAGACTTTGCTGGAGCACCGAGCTAACCCCTCGCATTGTAATCTGATACTGGTTTAGGGTATACAGATTTTTAGTAAGAATATCCAGAATGCTTCCCTCTTGTGTCACATACAGTACCAATATGATCACCTTCTCTCATAGGGCATCTAACCCTTTCTATGCCCTGTAATGATAGAGAAGATAAGTCATACACATGCACCTGAATACAATGTAAATGGGACTGCTGAAATATGCTGCCATTTACACTATGTATTATTGGTGCATCTTCATCCTTTTCACTGTCCATGCATCCCTGCAAACATTGGGAGAGCTGATACCTGTTTGAATAGATATATATCTAAACATAGTTAGGAAAAAACATTGTACAGATTGAACAGGTTCAAAGGCGGGCAACAAAAATAAAAGAACTGGGTGTACTGCAATACCCAGAAAGATTAGCAAGAATGGGGTTATTTAGTTTACAGAAAAGATGGTTTTGGGGGACCTAATAAGCATGTTTAATATATATAATGGTTCAATATAGAGATCTCTCCTATGATCTATTTATACCCAGGACTGTATCTTGAACAAGGGGGCATCCTCTACATCTAGAGGAAATAAAGTTTCTACAAGGACATAGAAAGGGATTATTTATTTACAGTGCAGTTAAATTCAGGGACTCAAAGGATACATCTTTTCTGATGAGTCATTCCCTTCTGTGATAAGTTGTTCTCTTTCCCTTTTCTTCTCCAACTGGCCAAGACTTTTATGATGATTTTTCCTGGCTATGTCTCATCCCTGCCAAATTTACTACACAAACATCTTAGATTCCTTACTTTTCCAGCAACTGCCTATTAATTACTACTCCTGTATAAACATCCCATTCAAAGTGCCCCTAATGGTAATAATAACCTCCTTGTGCACCAGACTGTAAAAGTGCCCCCAAATAGCATTGGGGCTCCTGTTAGTGTATCAAGTTTTAGTCTTCTTTTGTGTCCCTATATACACTGACAAGCAAAAGGTTAATTATGTTTTGAACTTTTGACTTTCAGGCTCCATCTCACCATCCACTATCTCATGCATAAAATTGACTTTAGTCAAAACTATTTAGTGTATGCTTAGTTATGCAAATTCCTGTCATGCAACTACATTGTTACATGACACACACATACTGTAAAAAACATGCAACCGAGCTTGTGACCTACCAGGTGGACCAGTCCGAGCCTGTGGCAGTACATGTATTGGTCCCAGTCCCACACTGTTCCCAATAACAAACTTCATACTACAGACTGTATGTAACCCCCACCCAAAAAAAATAGAATAAAAATAAATCAAAAAGTTGTTTGCACCCAAAAGTGTTGACAATAAAAACTATTGTTTCACATAATAAAATACGCCCCTACACAGCGGGACAGGGCTGAGACAATGGTGAGGCAGAGGTAGGTGGCTTCTTCCATCTTTCAGTAAAGGAGAGGAAGTATGGAGCGGATTTAGGACCCAAGATGACTCCGATCCCAGCCACTTAATTACTTAGATGCTGCAATTAATGTGACCGTGGCATCTAAGCAATTATACAGAAGGTCCCACCCCCTTCTCTGTCATCTCCTAATCGGCTCCCTCATGACGCAAACTTAGGATGCCAACCACCAGTCACAACAGCCAGGAGCCTAATGAAGGTTCCCAGTCCTGTCATCTTACTGCCGTAGAGGCAGGGTATAATAGAGCTGTAATGGCAAACTATTCTGCAATACACTAGTATTTCAAAATAGTGTTTGTGCCCCCTAGTGGTCAAGTATCCTAGGGGGACTTCAAGGGGACAACCAGTGATAATGTTTAAAGAGTAAAAAATAAATATTGAAAGTTTAAATCGCCCCAATATAACCCATTAATATACAAAAATATAAATACTTGGTATCTGTTATGAGTTGTATCACAGCCCCCAAGCTGGGTCACAGGTGCGCTCATTTCACCCCTGCTCAGCGCACTCTATAATTGTTCCCTAAGGCACACGCGCTCTGGTTCTGTGAAATTTAAAGGGTCAGTGGACTGATGATTGGTTAATGGCCAGGAACTGACCTTATAGCTTGTGTCCACTCCCTTAGTACTCTGATATTTGGTGTTCTTTAGAGAGAGAGTTGCTGTTTGTTCTGATATTCCGTGTACCTGACCTGTTGACCATGTTGCCTGCCCTGACCTTCTTGCCTGCCCCTGACCATGCTCTTGCCTGTCGATTCTGTACCATGCTTCACCCTGGCGCCACCGCAAGCAAGTTGGGTCAGAGGTAGCGACCTGGGAGACTCCCACCACAAAAGTGCAACCGGCCTTGCGGCGGGCTCTAGTGAAAACCGGGAGGTTCCTTAGACTCCACTCCCTGATGTGGTTCATACCACCGCTTGTGGTGGCCAAGCGGATCCACTCCATTCCTGTGACAGCGTCTCTGTAAAAGTCCAATCTCTTACTATATAACCTTATATATTCCACATGATAAATAGCATAAAGTAGGGTTTGCTTTGCTTCCCCAAAAATTGGAATAAAAGTGATAAAAAATGTACAGGTATCCAAAAATGGTAGAAATGAAAACTACACTTCATTCGACAAATAACAAACAAGTCCATAGAAAATGGTGCTGCAAAAATTAATAAAAAAAACCTATTGGAATCTTAGTGACCCACAGAATAAAGGTATCATTACATGTATACTGCAACTCAAAAGAAGATGGCACAATTTTGTCTCCCATTTCACGTAGTTGGAGCAAGTATAGCTGAAGGCGATTAGAATTTTTCCTGTAGTGAAAGTGTGTGTGTGGATGGAGGGTGGGGGGTGCTGCCTATCTGCCTAGGGTGCAAAAATGCCTTGTACTGGCCCTGAAACTGGGTTATGGTTCTCATGATAAGGCAATATAACTAAGATTTTTATATAAAAAAGTGTTTATTGTGCAAAAGTAGCAAAACTATATAAATTTGGTATCCCGAATAACTGAACTTAGAAACACCTCTCGCCCTAATGCTGTTCCAGAGCTACTGGATGTCCAACGTCCCACTTCAGTCCCCCAACAATGAGGTCATGTACATGGCTTACTTGATTGTGAACCAATCACTGGCCTTAGTAGTCAATGACCATTGAGGCTAGTGATTGGATATAGTAATGTGAGCCATGTATGTGACATCATAACTAGAGGACCACAATGCTCCAGTGTTATTATTTTAATGACACTGGACATAAACCTACGTCTCACGATCTCGCTACACAGGCGGTAGGTGTTGGCTGCTAATTGCAGCTGACAAGCGCTGGTAACAGCACGGAATGAAGCTGGCTCCATTCCATGCTATTCAACTTATTAAACGCCATGGCAATCGCAACCCCATTGTCTAAATTAATGAGAAACAGTTCTGTGCACCGTTTCTCACTGCGGTCGGGACTCTGTAGCGAGATCATGTGGTCCTGATCGGTTAACATGGCAGCTGGTAAAGCTGCCTTCTTTCTACACCCTACTGCATTGTCTAAACAATGCAAGAGGCTGTACAAACGATTGTGCCCCCTAGTGGTAAAGCAGCCAAGGGGGACTCAATGTTAAAGTAAAAAAAAAAGGTTTAAAATATAAAAAAAAAAGAAAATATATTAAAAGTTCAAATCCCCCCCTTTTGCCATTTTACAAATAAAAATAAATAAATAATATAAAAGTTACACAGATTAGGTATCGCCACATCCAAAAAAGTCCGATCTAATAAAATATAACAAAATATATCCTGTACGCTAAACACCATAGAGGAAAAAAAATTCCAAACACCAAAATTGTGGTTTTTGGTCATTTCCGGTCCCCTAAAAATTGGACTAAAAGTGATCACAAAAGTCACATCTATCCTAAAATGGTAACAATAAAAAGTAGTCTTCAGGCCTCAAGAAGGCCATCACTCAGGTCTATAGGTGGAAGTGCAAAAAATATATTGGTCGCAGAAAATGGCGCTACGGCACAAATTTCAAAAACAGAAAATGTTTGGATTTTTTTTATGGTACTATAACATAAGGCGAGCCCTACATATTTGGCTTTGCCGGAATTGTATCAACCTGCAGAATACAGAGAAGATATCAATTATACCGGAGAGTGAACACCCTAAAAAAAAAATCCCAGGCAACATGGCGCAAGTATATTTTTTTTCACATTTTGACCCAATTAGATTTTTTTTGCGGTTTCCTAGTATATTCTATAATACAGTGAATTACACCATTAGAAAGTGCATCTTGTCCCACAAAATAAAAACCCTCATATGTCTATGTACTGTAAATGGAAAAATAAAGAAATTATTTTACTTGGGAAAGGTTTAAAGGGGGAAAAACGAACATGTCAACCAAAAAAAATGCTCGGTTTTTTTAAGGGGTTTAAAACAATTTCCCCTTTACTAGAAAAAATTTCTGAGAATCTCAGAAAACTACTTTACAATACTATACTTTGACATATTAAAGAAATACGTGAAAAGATTTTTTGGACTGAGTTTAAAAACCATTAAAAAAAATTTTTCTTAGTGGTGCCCCCTTTCTTCATTATATTTTTGTCTGGCCTTGAACCTATCATTGGACCATCTGCAAAAAAACCACTATTTCACCCGGCTTTCAACGGGTTAAAAACTAATCTTAGATTGGTTGCTTTTGCAGATGATATTTTGTTGATGGGAAACAAACCCAAAAAAATTTTTTTACAAGTGTTGCTTTCAGAAATTTCCCTTAGTGGCCCCTTTCCCCCAAAAAAAAAATAATTTTTAAACTGGCCTTAAAAACCCAACATTGCACCATCTGCAAACAACCCAAAATTTTCACGGTCAAAAATTTGGGGAACAGTAATCTTTTGACTGGTGCTTTTTCATATGATAAATTTTGGGTTTAAGGAAACTGACCCCAAAAAATAAATTTTTAAGGGGTTTTCAAAAAAAAATTAAAAAAATTTTCATAAATTTTCCCTTTAAACCAAAAAAATAAAAAGCCTTGCTGCTTAAAGACCCTAGTAAACCATCTTGGGACATCAAACAAACCCCGGTTAAAAGGGAACATGATATGACCACATATTTTAACTCAAAAAACCCAACGGAAAAATTTCCCTCACAAAATCTACAAATAAACATAAAAAAAACCCCCCGGGTACTCAAAAATTAAAGTTTCTCTATTGTCCCTGGGGCTCATTTACAGAAATGTTATTTATGATGGGAAAATTTCCCTTTAAACCCCAAAAAAACCCCCCGTTTTTTTTTTGGGGACACGTTTCCCTTTTTCCCCCCCCTCGCCTTCGGAAAGCCATAACTTTTTTTTTTTTTTCCACCTACATAAAACCCCCATAAGGGTTTTAAAATTTGCGGGGCAAAAATGAAATTTAAAAATGGGGTTAATTCACTAAACTATAAAAAATATACGGGGAAACCGCAAAAAAATTCCAAAAATGGGACCAAAATTTTTAAAAAAAAACCCTATTCCCCCCCCTTTTTTTTCCGGGTTTTTGCTTATAAAAGCGGGTTTAAACTTCTTAAAAATAATGTTTACCGTATTCTACAAGGGTTTTTACGAAGCCGGGAATACCAAACCCTGTAGGGGTTTTCCCTTAAGTTTTGGTACCCAGGTAAAAAAAAAATTCCAAACATTTTTTATTTTTGAAAAATTTTCGCCACGGGGCCCAATTTTTTTGGGGACCAATTTAAATTTTTTTTACAAAAACCTTTCGGGCGTCAGTGAAGGGGGGGATTTTTTGTTGGGGGTGAAGTGTAACCCTTTTTAACGGGAACAGTTTGGGAAAAAATGCGCTTTTTTGAATTTTTTTTCCATTTTTTGAGTGACTAAAATGACCCCAAAAAAAAAATTCAATTTTTTTGGGGTTTTGGGAAATTTTTTTTTTTTCCCCAAAAAGGTTTTTTTCACGTAGGGGATAAATGATGTTAATTTTTTTTAGAACGGGGCTTTTTTTCCCCCGGGCCGGCCCATACTGGGAAATTTTGTGTAATTTTTTTATTAAATTTTTAATTTTTTTATTTGGGAAAATTTGGGGAAAAAGGGGGGTGATTTGAACTTTTAATACTTTTTTTTTTTTGTCTTTAAAACTTTTTTTTTTTTATTTTTTTTAAATGTACATTGAGGCCACCCTATTGGGACTTAACCCCTAGCTGGGGACGTTGTTAATACAACCTAATGCATTGCATAACAAGCATCAGGGTGAACAAAGAAAAAGGTTTTCCCCACTTCCTGTCTGCGGCGGTGGTTGGCAAACCGGCCCGAGTAAAATGACGGGGAAACCCTTCACAGGGCTCCCCACCACTTGGGCCCCCCCCCCGTCGGGGTTTAAAATTTAATTCCGGGCCATCTTTTGCCGCGGTTTTCCCGATGGGTTAAGCAAGCCAGCGGGCAAAAGGGCCCCCCGCCGGGGGCGTTTACTGCCCGGGGGGGTTTGCGGGGATTTTTGCCCTAACACCCGGGCTTGGAGGGGGTCACGGAGCGATCCCCCCTTTTAAAAACCCCTTAAACTGCCCCGGACAAAAACCCTACGCCCAAGGTCGGGTTTAAGGGTTAAAAATGATTTCTGTATCCACTACAACTTTTCCATAGACGAACCCAAAAAGAGAAACTTAATTAACTACCCTGTAGAAAAATTATTATTGAAAGGGGCCTCCCAACCCTTATCCTATGCTACCCGCATAAATTTTTTTTGAGGAACATTTTCCCCAAAATTTTAAATATAAAACCCTTGCCTCACCTAAAGTTGTTAAGGATTGGTTAAATCTGGGTTCACATCACAACAACTACTCTTTGGATCAAGGCTTTAGCCCGAGAATTTTGTTGTCCAATATGCAGCACCAGCCATATTCTTATTTGCCTGATAAAACAAAATAACCATTTTTATTTCTGTTTGGGAAAGTAGGGCTTAGGCAAGACAATGTTACTTAACCAAATTATTAAAAACTTATTATTTATAAAAAAAACTTGAATTCCAACGGTGCCGGACACATTGCATCTTCTCTCTGTGGAAGCACCAAGGAATTTATAGTTTTTTCTAAATTGGGGATCTTTCCCCAAACAATTTTTTATACTCGTTTATACCCCCAATTTTATCAATAAAAAAAAAAAAAGGTTTTCCTAAAGTTTCATTCACTTCTTTCCGTACTTAAAACCCAAAATTCTATATCAAAAAGGTTTTTCAAACTTTAAGACAATAAATCCAAAAAATATAAAATATTTTTCATCCTTCTTTGCCACCAAAGACCTGATATCGGTATATTACAAATTGCCTAATAAACCAGTTGATCACAAATAACTATTAACAATGACAACAAAATGGTGTCAATAAATTTCATGTTAGACACACATACATCACTAGAAGCTATTTTTTATGGATACAAGTTTCTTCCCCGTGCATTTTTGAGAGATGCATTAACCTGTCCACAAACTTAACCCCCAATTTGAGGTTTTAAAAAGGGGAACACTTGCATTGTTTTCAAATTTTAATGCACAAGAAGCTGATTACCCATTTATTAGGGAAAAAATTAAAAAATTCAAATTTTGTAGGAGAAAATTAATAACTTTTTTCCCAAACCAAATTTTTTCTAAAATTTTTGCCCCACGAATTCTTTAAATGGCAAATTTTTTGGATACTTAGATCCTGAAGATTACTCTTGTACACTGGGTGTTCACAAATTATTACACTTTATTGCAGCAGCAGCATGAAATTTATCATACGTGGATTCATCCTCAACCACCCCCTTTTAAATTATTCCTAGAAAAGGGTTTAGGGGACTGTCCATAAGGGAAAAAAGTTAAGTTTTTTTCTGTGTGAAAGCTTCATTGCAATATTTTCCGCTTCAATTCATAAAACCTCAAGATTTTTTATTCATTTCAATGGTTTCAGGAGAAGTATGGTAGGGGGAAAAACCAATTGAATTTTTCAAAAGATGGTAATTTAGATGAATAATCCATGGCTGTCTCATAAAAAGATAACCTTGACTTAATTGTAATGTTAAAAAAAGAAAAAAATTTGACCAAATTTTTTGTTTTTGGTTAGGGGATAGTTTTCAAAATTATTTTTTTCTAAGGAACAGAAGATGTTTTGTTTTGACTATATTTATGGCATACTGTATAATAAATTTGCCATATGTCTTATACAATATGTTATATGTCTCGTGTTATGTTCAAAATGTTTATTTTTGAAAAATTCAATAAAAACAATAAAAAAATTGCAATTATAAGCAAGCATTATGGGAACATTACCTTCTCAGTATATAACATCTGATATTGTTTCAGGATTCCTACCTCTCCTGCTTTCCAGGATGATGACCACATTACCACCAAAAACAGAGTCTGAGTAAGGAATTAGCGGTCTGTCTGTAGGCTACAGTCCTGGAGATGTGCATCGTCTCTAAAAGTACAGTAAGGAGAATTGTCAGTGTCTGATATGTAAATTGCTGTATCCACAGGTAACATGTAATATCATCTCAGTGATCATTTTCTATCTACAATCATTTACAGTTTTAAACCTGTAAAAACAATGAAGAAAATTTCCTAAACACTGAATTATGTGCCATTTCTGTGAATACAGCACAAGCAGAAAACTGCACCATGACAATTGTGGCCAAATGTTCATCTTTATAATGATCTAATATTGTGTTTTACGGCGTAGCCAAACCTAGCAAATGAGACCTCATGGGGGTTTTGGTTTTAATGCTTGTTTATGGTGTGAATGAAACATCTCAATGTGAAATGATTAATTTATTCTTTATGTAGATTTTAAAATGAATTCAATGCCATTCTTCCTATCTATATACAGTAACGGCCTTAGGGGTGTGTAACTTGTGCAGTCCCATGAGGTGCAGGATTTGTCACTAGTGAAACGGGTACCACTGGATATGAAGCTTGCTCCCCTGATCCCACACCTGGTGCCTGAACCTAAGGACAGGTAACAGTACAGAATGCAGCTACTTTCCCTGTTGTAATGATTATGTGGTATTACTCATGAATCTGGCAGTGTTATTTGTACTCTGTTCTATTTACTTATATGTGCATTATATGGTAAACCATAAAGGTAGGGGAGAAGAAAGTAAAGCATAGGGCGCTATTCAATATAAGGTTGGCCCTACACTGTGTTTCAAATTATTATGCAAATTATATTGTTCAAAACAAACAAATTATATTGTTCACTGATTGACCTAATTGATCGATGCAAATGACAGTCAGAATAATGTTGAGATCATTAACAGTTAAAGTATAAATCATGTTTTATTGGACAAACCTTCCAATGTTCAATGTTTTTTTCCAACTGAAAAGACTTTAAGGGCGACATGTATGAATTCTGGAGCTGATAGCCCAGTTCTAAATCACTTTAAGGTAGTATAGACTGTGCCAGAATGTATGAACCTGTTCTTCTGCAGTTCATACATACAGGTACAGTCTAGTGCTAATACAACAAGTCTGGCTCAGGAAGACGACCTTTAACTTGGTCTGGCTGTTCTAACTATTCTGCGGCAAAGTTTTGGCATCAAAGAATCATAAATGTGTCTACTTCTACTAATGTGGTGCAACATCCCCAGAACGTCCCAAAACTTTGGCGCGCTAAAAAGTGTGTTTGGTGCGGTACCAAGGCACCTATTGCGCCAAAGTTTGGAGTACTCCTGTTCATACATCTATAGAACTGGTCTACTACAGCTTTCTTAGGCCAGAATTCTGGTGCAGTTCCGTTCATACATGTCGCCCTAAATGCAGTGTTCTAAATTATTATGCACTGCAGAGAAATAACCATTTTATAGGTTGTAAAGAACTGAAAATGGTAATTTTTGGTATTTGCAGCATTAAGAAGTCACATTACTAATGTCAAGGGCTATTTCAATCAAAAACATTGTAAGAAGCCAAGTTACTTCTTAGAAGTCCCCTTCACAATTCTTGCACCCATTGAACTTGTAAGTTTTCAAAGTTTCTGCTTGAATTTCTTTGCTGGATGTCAGAATATCCTCCCAGAGCTGCTGTTTTGATGTGAACTGCCTTCCACCCTCATAGATTTTTTTACTGGAGGATACTCCAAAGGTTCTCAAAGGTTCTTGCAGAGGTCATTTTCACACTTTCAAGGCCCCTTAAAGGACCTAACAGCTGTCTCCCTATGATTCCAGCCAAAAACATGACTCTGCCACTTCCACTCTGACATTGCAGCTTTGTTGGGACATGATGCCCATCCACAAACCATCCACTACCTCATCCATCTGGACCATCCATGGTTGCCTGGCACTCATCATCAAACTAGACTGCTTCAAAATGAGGCTTCATTTATGTGTGGGCCCACTGCACCTGTTTCTGCTTCTGAGCACTGGTTAGGGTTGGCCGAATAGAGGGTTTTTGGAATCTTCTGGTGGATCCTACACCTTGAGGTTTGCGGGACTCCAGCGGCACCTGCAGCTTCAAATACCTGTTTGCTGCTTTGTAATGATTTTTGGGCAGCTGCTCTCTTAATCTGACAAATGTGTCTGGCAGAAACCTTCTTCATTAGGCCTCTATCTGCACAAAACTTCTGTATCTTTGTTCAGAATCAGCCACAACAAATCTCTTGACAGTACACTGATCATGCTTATGTTTTTGTGAAATATTTAATGTTTTCATACCTTGTCCAAGGCATTGCACTATTTGAAGTTTTTCAGCAGCAGAGATCCTTTTTCTCTCCCATATTGCTAGAAACCTGTGGCTTGCTTAATAATTTGGAACACCCTTCTTAAGTAGGTTTCCTTTCAATGGGCATACCAAGAAAACTATGTATCACAGGTGTTTGAAATTGATTTCAGTGATCCAAAGACCCCTGACACATAATAAGATCCATGAGTTTAATTGAAATACAAAAAAATTACATCTTTATGAAAATTCAAACAAATTTGCACAATAATTTGGAATATGGTGTATATATTTATATATTTGTTTCCTATATTAATATCCAAGCAATGGCATTATTCTATGAATGTCACATGACTAATGATGTCACAATACTTATACCTGGTGATATTCATATAGTGAAGTCACAATATCGGTGTCATGATAATGATGTCACAATACAACATCAGTTCTAAAGGTCCAGGAAAGGCTAATCTCATTGAGGGTGTTATAAGGCGTTATAGAGTGAGGATCGTGCTGTTCTGTGATTGCAGAAATGGCGAAAAAACGGCGTTTTAAACGTATTATTTTAATGTCCGACTCAGAGGACGATAGTAGCGATGAGAAATTGCATCAGGTGAGACGTCATTTCTTCATTTATCTATAATGTCAGTATTCTGAACATGGTGAGGTGTCCTTCAGTCTGTCTCCTACTTACATGTCCATTGTAGGCAGATAGCAGCTGTCCATGAGTTCAGGAATAGTCTATAAAGATATGGGATCTTGGATAACAGGTTCTTTTTATACACTGAGGGAGATAAATTATATTATTCTAATATCAGGATACTATAATTAGCTAGAAGTTTGTACTATGTCTGATATTATCTATAATGACTTTTAGTGACATCAATATCCAAGGTATATAGTAGGTACAGAATCACAATGATTTTACATTGGGTCTCCGGAGCTTCAGGCTTCTCCTCTGTTACAATGTCATCCAAAACTAGACAAAGTTCCTGAACTGATACATACTCCTACAATAACTAGTGCATATACCTTGTAATAAGGGGAAAATGACGTTTAAAAGTGACATATTTGATTTTGTTATATCACCACATAGTTGGTTCCATGTGTTGTTCATGTATCTTGGAGAGCGGTTTGGAGAGTTTCATTTACAGTTTTGAGTCTTATATTGTTCATTTGTTCCAGTCTCATCCAAGAAAAAAATCAAGTCTTCCAAAGCAAGATCAGGAAGGCGATTTTACAAGCTGGGTAACACCCAGAGAACAAGGTACGCAAAATAGTCTCTGTTATGTGTGTTCTTTTACAGTAACTGGAATGATAAGAATGGCAGCATTTCACTATTTAGCAGTTTTGGCATCTGGATCAGATCCTGGTTATATTAATGTTAAACTCACAAGTGATGTCACAATGATTATCTGTCATACCAGGTGATATACAATTGAAATACAAAAAAATGACATCTTAATGACACTTAAATTTGCATAATAATTTGGAATAGGGTTTATATAATATACAATTTGTTCCTATCTTAATATTTAAGCAATGACATTACTATATTAACATCACATGACTAATGATATCACAATACTTTTTTGTCATAGTTGGTGATATTCATATAATGAAGTCACAATGTCAGTGTCATGGTAATGTGTTTTCCACAGAACTACTGTAGACCTTTCTACATATGATGGCCTCTATGGTCTCCATTACATCTTCTGCAAATAATCATTAAAGCAAAACTTTCAGATGGCTTATGCTGCTCTATCTGAGAGCGGGATATGATAGAGAGGAGTTGAACTCTGGAATATATAGGTTTATATATTTTTGAGCAGGATTTGAGCAGGAGTAAAAAACAGAAAACATTTAGGGTGACATGTATGAATGGGGTTGCGTTTCTGGCGTAATTTGAGTCAAAAAGCTGTCGTAGTCCTGTTCTATAGATGTATGAACCATCGTACTCCAAGCTTTGGAGCAATCCGTGTCTGCCCCGACACTTTGTAAAGCACCAAAGATGTAGGGGCGTTCTGGGAGCGTCGCACCAAATTCGTAGGATTAGACACAATTATGAGTGTAGGACGCTAAAAATAAGCGCAGAACTGTCAGAACAGACAGACCAAGTTAAAAGTTTACATCACTAAAATAATAATCAAACTATATAAAATTAATGAATATTACATTTAATATGCCAAAAAATCCTAAAACATTTATATAAAATTATTTAATATAAAATTAATATTAAATTAAGTAATATAAATTAGTTAAACGAATATAGCATCTACCCTAAATAGAAATAAAAGAAAAGGCGTTAGAATAGCTTATCAGTAAATAGAAACTATGGCAGTTTCTATTCACTGACATGCTATTTTAATGGCTTTTCTTTTATTTGTAGTCTGATGTGTTTGTAATCACTGATAATACTATAATAACGGGATTTTTGGTAGATGCTGTATTGTTTTTTTAATTTTATATTATTTCATTTTATATTTTAGGGAAATTATTTTATTTAATACAATTTTATAATTAACATCAGTAAGCATGGACCTAGATGTCATGAATTCTGTGGAGACTTTTCTACTCTGCGGCACAGATCGACTTAGTACCTATGATGCATCTACCTGTATGTATGAACTGCAGAAGAACAGGTTCATACATACTGGCGCATTCTACACTACTTTAAAGCTACTTAGAATTGGCCTGTCTGCGACAAAGTTCACTCATGTCCCCCTTATTACCTATTCTGTGGATTGGTGATAAATGTCTGCGTTGATACAACTCCATTAAGGTCTTGTCTACTTGGTGGCTGGAGTCTAAGGTAACTGACAATCTGTGACTACAGGGTTGTGAGATCTGGTATTTGACCAACGCTCCTGTACTCAACGTTCCCTGTGATGACACAGAATTAGACATATAACTGATATCTAGAACTCAGACTAAATTCTCCTGGTACATGAGTTGCGTGATTCGCTCTGTTTACCATCATTCTATTACTACTATCATTTATGATGAAAAGCTTATTTATCTATTTTATCTCTATCAGATTCAAATACACTTTTACCATCATCAAGCAATGGCATCTCCAGGTAGGATACAAACATATCTTCTCCAATGTTGCGCTCAGGTCCCATTGGTGGTCTCTGGCTCTGTATTATACTATCTATTCTGATCTGTTGGTATCAGTAATGACATCCAACTAATAAGAGTTCTGAGATTTCAATATTTTTTATGTCTATATTTCGTAGATCCACTAATGTCATTGTAATTTCTGATGATGATGAGGATTCTAGAAGCGAGGAAACATCAGTTCGCAAAAGTAAGGAGTAATTATCTGTGTGTTGTAGATACAGTCTAGATTTCTGGTATTGAACATAGTAGATCATTCTGTTCTCTGTACTATTTTGTGTTACTACAGGACTCAGGACTTCTGATACAGAAGCTGTTCCTATTTCTAAGTCATGGGAATCTCCAGTGGTGATTAGTGACAGTGATGATGATTGCATAAAAATTACATTAACCACATCTGTCACAGGTCAGTGTCCACAACTATGGAGATAACATCAATTCATGAGCAATTACAATTTAGTTTGTATTATTTTGATCTGTAGTGAACGGCAATAGTCCAGTTAGTGGGATTCTCAACATATTTGTGTTCCTTATACTGGATACAGGTATATTTATTTATATCCATTTTCTGAAACCTCAAGTACTGTCACTAACACATACCTCCTATACTGTAGATTTCAGCCTCCAAATAGGCACTTGTATCACTAGGTCTGCTGTATTATGACTGCTTGTTAATGACTTCATGTAAACAGGTCTATTCTAGTAACAGATACCCTTTCATTGGCCATTGAACCCTGTAAGCAGCTTCTCTATCCATACAAATTATGGTAATATATAGTCTCATATGCATTTGTTTTTCTGAATCAATATGTCCCTTTAATGTGACCTTTTCCATGACCACTCTATCACAAGAGAGATTTTCACTGCTGCATATTTCTATACAGATGATGAACCATATGAATGTGGAGATGAATCCCCTTCGGAGGAAAGGTGAGTGAGATGGAGTTCCTGTTTCTTCAATTAGCCCTGGGGGTGCACTTTGAGGCAGGATTTTTGTAACAACTCCTTTTAGTAGATTTTAACACCATACAATATATACAGTATATATTCATGGTGCAGGTATGTCATTAAATCTCATGACCGATATTCATATACAGATTGTGATGTACCAAAGATGTGAGCTATATAGGGTATATATAGCTATATAGGTATCCAAATCATTGTTTGAACCATTAACTCATTAAGCAACAGGCCTGCATTTCAACAGTCATAACTTTTACTTTTTCAATGACCTAGTTGTATGAGGACTAGTTTTATGCGGGAGAAGTTGTATTTTTTGGGGGGGCATCGTTTGAGTTTACAAATAAACTACCGTGTAATTTTTAAAAAATGTTTTTTACAGCATGAACATAAAAAAGTGTTTTTTGGTTTTTTTTATATCATTCAAATTTCACACTAAATAACCTGTTAGATTAATTCTACAGGTTAATATGGCCATGTAGATAACTTATATTTGTAAGGGTTTTTTGTGTAATGTATGCAGAATAATTTTTTTTATTAAATATTTATTTTATTTTTTTCCAAACCCCATTAATGGATAACTATGTGTACACTTTTTTTTTTTTTACACTTTTTTTGCTTTTAGAAATGTATTAGCATACTCATTCATGCATTACATTCTCTGTCAGTATGACAGAGGCTGCTGTCAGGACAACACAGTGTTTCCTGACAGCAGCCTTAGGCCATGTTCACACGGCTTAAAATGGGCCATATTTCGGTCCGTAATTACGCACCGAAGTGCGCAAATTATGGCCTGAAAACGGCCCAATCATTACGGTAATCCACAGTTCTCATAGAGAACTATGGATTACGTCTCCTCTCCCTGCTCGGCGAATACGCCGAGGTGGGAGATAATTCACATGTCACTTTCTAGCGGCGTATACGCGCCGCTAGCAGTGATTCTCTATGGGCCGGCGAGGTGCCGGCCCCCCGCACCCGCCCCCGGCCACACGGCGTAACTGCGGGGCGTAATTATGCCCTGCAGTTAAGCCGTGTCAACATAGCCTTACTATGCAAACAGCCCCGGGGCTACTTTAGGTCCCCAGGGCTGACTTTATAGACATTGCCCTGATAGAGCAGGAGAATCCCATTTGATTATGCCATGGTCCTGGACCGTGGCAATCAAAGGCTTAGACGGTGGGGATCGGAGGCTGTCTCTGGTCCTTGCCATTTACAGAGACTGTTCTAGGAACAGAGCTGTTAAGTACAGTTCCAGTTCTAGCACAGTTTTGGTGCTAAAAGCCAAAAACCCTGTCTGTTTGCAGCTAAGCTTCTTGGCATCACTGCAGACAGAAGACACACATTGCCCACTGTCGAAAGATAGCAGGCAGTCATTAATGGGTTAAAGGAAAAACAGATATAATCAGGAATAAAATAACAAAAAGAACTGCATGTCTCCGGAGGTGCTTCCCACCCAGCCACAAATATCTCACAAATATTCCACTCAGTCATTATGTAGACACAGAAACTGAATTGTCACTCGGCCCCCTAAGTCTCCCCAAAGTTCAGCAGTGAGGTACCATGCTGTGTGTTGGAACGGTCTCATCAGGGCAGCATCTCAGTCAATAAGTTACATATGAAGGCTTTCCAGTGTTTATAGAATTTATTTGTACTCGACTCCTTTAGGATTTTTTTACATAATCATAAATTGTTATAATCTTTTATTCCTTCCAGAACAACTTTATGTAACATCCATGACTGTTTTATTGAACAAATTACTGCACCAACATCCGAATATGTGACCCATTTCCAGGAGACCAAAGAGGTGCTGGTAGCACGACTATTTGAGCTATACAACCAGACTGTGTTTGAAAACCAGGTCTCTTTTTTTTAATCCCTGAATTACACATTAATACAAATATTTTTCCATTTTAAACTCTTATATAGTCAGAATATTTCACCTTTGTTACCAGTTGGGAAGAGCTATCCCTAGCAGTAATTGGTAGGCTCCAAATTTACTTCAGATGGGTTCAGTTTATTGGCCCTAACTATTCATACCTCACCTCATCATACCTCATACCCTCACTGTCCATTACTATACAGTATGTTTGCCTTTCCACATGGCAAAATGGCTTTGCGCCCCCTCAGTCACCATCAGTTAGCAGTGCTCTATAGCTAGGCCCCTGAATGGAGACCCATTGTGTGCCATGATCTAGCATTGATGGTAAATCCTCTGGTAATCTGGTGAATGTTAGTGACTGACCCTTTTATTTTACCAAAAAAGCACCAAGAGCATTACACAGATACACATAGAAAGTGCTCATCATGAAGTCATCATGTGTTAGGTTTGATAAGTAGATAGAAATGAGCATGGGAAGAAAGTCACAGCAGAGACATTTGGGTCGCTCTGAGATGATGTGATTGTATTTAGCTCATAGCTTGATAGGACCGAACATTTAATGGATTTATGTTTTACCTACCTGCTTCTTTAGCTTCCTCATAACATACAAATAATCTGGAGCAATAGGCTGAGGACAACAGCTGCTCGGTGTCTCCATATACTTGACAATGGGGATCGCTATTCAAGGATTGAGATATCTGAGAAAGTCTGTGACTCTGCAGGTAAGTTACAAAATTTTTATATATCCGTTATGAAGCTTTTTTTTAAAATGTACAGGGTGAGTCCAAATCCGAAATGTGAGTCAAAAGTCGAAATGTGAGGTAAAATTACATATCTTAATAATCCAGCACGTAATGGGTGAGGGCGCCTATATGTTAGGCTATGTCCGGAACATGGCGGCCATCTTAAAAACCACCATTTTGGTTCAAGGGTAAGATTTTCCAATTGGAAGGTGGTTATGTAACTTATTAAAGAACAGAATTGTCTCAGAAACCAGTTGCCACAATTAGATTTGCTATATCTCATGTAGTTCAAAAGTTTTCAACACAAGAAGTGTGCATTAATAAGAACCAGGAATATTCCCTGTAATGCACAGCTATTTGACATGTTCAATATGTTGTCCCTGGTGCTGAACATAGAGCTGAAGGTGCTGGATCCAATCGTCATGAACCCACATGGGAACTTTTGAACCATAATAGTTGTTGAAAAACTTAGTGTGGCAATCAATTTCTGAGGTAACCCTTCTTTGATATGCTATGACTACCTTCCAATTGGAAAATCTTACCCTTGAACCAAAATGGTGTCTTTCAAGATGGCAACCAGGTTCTGGAGATGGCCTAACTGATAAGCCCCCTCAACCATTACTTCCTGGGGTATTCAGATATATAATTTTCCCTTCTGATTCTAAAATAAAAGGGTGCCTTTGGATTCACTATATATATATATATATATATATATATATATATATATAATATATATATAATATATATATATATATATATATATATATATATATATATAAAATGTGTGTATATGTATTTTAATTAAAGTAACAGGTCAGTTCTTATGATATATTGTATCTTTATTATTTATAGTAGTTATGTCTTTTTATTTTTAGAGCGTGTAAGAGATGCCTTAATACATGAAATGTGTCATGCTGCCTGCTGGCACATTGATGGAGAGCCAAATGATGGACCTGGTCCAGTATGGATGTCCTATGCTGAAAAAGTCACCTGTGTCCACCCTGAATTACCACCGGTGTGCACACACCATAATTATGATATTAATTACACTTACAACTATGTGTGTGTATGGTGTCAAATCAGGTATGTGATATTTTTTCTCTGTACACATAAGAGAGGGGACCCTATAACAAAAAGTAAAATGTGCCCCCCATGATGGAGCTGGTTTTGTCATTCAGGACAGTGGGACCTAATGTTTGTTTCCCTCTTTATCTTCTTTAGATATATATCTCTATGTTAGCAATACTGTGATGTTGTATGGATATTATGACCATATAATGTGCAATGTAAATCTGAGCCCATCCTCTGCTGGTATTCTTGGCCAGTTCCTTTCTGCTAATCACTGTCCTTTCCTTCCAGTGTGGGACGTTTCACATGTCTTAATGAAGACAAATCATATTGCCAAAAATGTGGGGGTGGACTGATCTTACTGACCACCATCCAAGATAAGGACAGTCCATCTACAAGTCATTATACTCCATATGCAGAGGCATTTAGAGAGAATTATAGTGCAGCAAAAAGACCAGCATCCAGAACTGACTATCCAAAAAGGATGCAGAAACTAAGACCTGGCTATTCTATGAAGCGGAAGCGCTCTATGGCTTCCATTATTAAATGTAAGTATATATGTTCTCTAGCAATGTGATAGTCTGTGCAATGTTCTCATGTAATATTCATGTAAAATAAAAATCTTATATATGAATCAAAATCACTATAATTATCAATATTCACAGAAAACCATCAAAGACACAGCTCTTCTTCCGAGATGAAAGACCCTGCACCAGGCCAGCATTCTATCTGAAGGCTATAAATTTGTGGCTTCTCCAGATATCACAGAAAGTGCAGCATTATGACCAGTTATGCTTGGAACAACTGTGCACAAATATCTTAATGGGAAGATGAGTTCACATCAGCTCAAGCCTGGAAAAACAAGCATGAATGTCAACTATTGGCCTATAGCAGTAACGGAAGAAGAGCATGAAAAAAATAATCCATTCCACAGCTTCATAATAAAAAAAAATTAAAAATCATACAGTACTGTATTCTGTCTTTTCCTCCTCTGAACAGTGACCATATTTTAGCAGCTTTACATCATGGTGGATAACTCGGGAATTAGTGCAAATTTCAGTACCATCTGGATACTCTACCAAATGCTAACAGAGACCAGCACCAGGAGCGGTAATGATATGTGGTTGTTCCCACATTCACGGCAATGAGCAGACATAGATTTGTTTAAAAATTTCCAACTATTGCATATAATTAATCATTGCCAAATTTGGCAAGCAACAAGAACAGTTATAAGTTTTACAGCTACAATACTTGTCTGATTCTCGTAAAGAAAGAAACACCGTAGGTTTGTCGATGGTATCCAAACATTTTTCGGAGGTATATGGGGGGGATGTTAAATCGTTTTCCTTTTTGGGTATTGAAAAAGTGGTTCATTCACATAGGGGCGGTGACCTGTTACGTAAGCTAAGGTAGGGAGTCAAGCTGGATTTTTGAGCTAAACACTAGGAATCCTACAGGTCTGAACATTAGACAGGACATTTTATATTATTATTAAGTTTTTTATTTTTTTCATATTTCTTTTTGATGTTTAGATATTTTTTGTGATTTATTGCGTGTTTGTTATAAGTTTGGATATTTGTCTAGACTTTACATGGGAGGAGCATAGTCACGTGACCCTTCTGCATAGAGATTTAAAAATGGCATGTCATTAGCAACACAGCTACAACTAAGGAAGTGTGCCTCCGAAACACGTCAGCCTTCTAACCATCTTGGACCTTTCAGCCGCATTTACGGTGCTCCTCCATGCTTGGGTATCTCGGATACATGTGTATGGAATGCTTTTTAAATACGTTTTTCAATAAAGACAAGAATTTTTTAAATTATTTTTTGGATGGTGGATATGCAGCTGTTACTAATATCTTCAGTTGTAAGTTTTACAGCTACAATGTTGCATGTCATTATTTTGATTAGGACGTTGTAGCGGTCTAATTGATGCCAAAATGTACACTAAATTGCATAATAAAGGTTGAATAAACACAGCCCTATGTTATGGAGAACAAGATTTATACAGTTGTTAGCAAAATGTTTTGCTTCTGTGACTAAAAAAAAATCAGTTCCATACATCTAAATGAAGTTGATTTTACTCTTTAGATGGTTCCTGGACCTACATGGGATTTTAATTACCATAAGGGGATCCTTTCTTATAGAGAGGCGGTTTTAGTGAAACTTTTATTTCTTTCATTTCTAACTAAAGGTAGAAAGGGGGGTTCTGACTCCATAACTAGGCTGTAAGTGTCCTGTTCAAAGAAAACTCCTCTGAGTGTGTCTGTTCTGAACATTGCTCACATCAAGAAACCTTGTTAGACAGAGTCAACTCAACTGGAGAGGCATGTATGAAGAATCCAGATGAGCAATCCACTAAGCAACTGACAAGAAAAAGAGAGAGGAGCTTACAACATCATAGCCCGGCTACAGGATATCAAGAGGGACAAATCTAATAAGAGGAAAACTTGAAATAGGAACATAACAATAACAGTATATGAACCACACATGTTATATGGGACATGACACTTCCCGTCTGAAATCTTTAGGTTTCACAATACATCGAACATTATAATAATGTCCCATCAACAGGCAATGCAGGTCTTGTTGCTGTGCTACAACTTCGTTCCTAGAGCAGTCTCTGTTATCGGCAGGGACCGGAGGAGGTCTTTGATCCTCTTTGATTTTCAGTCCGTGACTGTGGCATAATCAAAAGGGATTCCGCTGCACCATTGGGTCACTGGGACTCCCAGTGACCCAATCGGTGGCTCACCCTAAAAGTCCCTACATTCCTCCCTATACAGTTGAGAAATACCACACAAAATAAATGTACCTAAATACAATATGACCTAACCACTGGTATCGCCACAATTTCCAAGTAATAATATATATAATATGAACTGTTTGCCAGTGTAGGTCCAAATCTGACGCGTTTCTTGCTCACCAACCTAGCAAGGGTTCATCAGGGGATATATGTCAATAATAAGTCCAAAATCGGTTGGTTTCACAGATACTGAAACTCACCTCTTTGCAGCCTGGCAAGTAAGATACACAGGCAACACCTTGCTCATCCCGCTCCCTACATATGCCAAAAGTAACTCCCCCAGCCTAATTACATTTAGGGAAATACCTGTTCACTTACACCATCAAAAACATCTCCTCTCTGGGTTGGCGTTCAAACAGTTCATCTACGCATGTGTCCGGTCTTATAAACATGGCAACGCTATGCACAGCGATCCATGCACGTCAGCTAACTCTCGTGTGAATCAGAGAGTCGCACGGATGTGCACTGCAGCGCCACGTTCTGCCAGTGCCCACAATGCCCTAACTAAGCTCGCGCAAAGCGACAATTATATTGCCATGGAGGCGGAGCTGTCATCTCCACCTTTATATACATATACAGAAAATTTGCAATCCCTGGCACTAGTGCTTAATAGGAGAAGGATTCTACCGAAGAGGTAAACAATACAATATTGTCCTAGGTTACCTTAACTAAATTTCAAACAGTGCTGGGCCACAGTTTCATCCCAAATGGCCCCAAAATATCCACCATATCCCAACCTAAAAGTTAAAAGTACGTGGGCAGACCACGTAATAAAAGTTATATTTTAGATAGGGTTTTTGGTGATTCCTTTGCAGTGATTCGGAATATCTATCCAGTCAGCCCTGTGGACCTACAGTATAGTAAGTCTGCGGTCAGGGCACACGGTATGCTGCCCTGACCGCAGACTGTGACAGTATGACACAGATTTTAATGTATTAGCATACAGAAATGTGTGAATACATTACTAGTTATAAAAAAAAAAATTGTACGATTGTTATCCCTTAATGGGATTAAAAAAATAAGTAAAAAAAAAAGTGTTGAGAAAATAAACCAAATAAATAATATAAAAAAAATATTTTAAAAAAATATTGTGCTTATATTACAAACAAATAAAACCTACACAAATTACATATCAACACAACTTTAGTAACCTCTAGAATTAATCTAACAAGTTATTTTTAGTGAAATGTGAATGGAGTAAAAAATAAAAAATGCACAAAAAATGTTTTATGTTTACACTGCAAAAATAAATAAAAAATATGCAGTAGTTAATATGTACAAAAATTAATAAGTAGGGTGGCACTCACTAGGTTTAATTCTCAATCTGGTGCAGGTCAAATAGGTGAATATAATTCCACCAACAGACAGCTATATGTTGATTGACCGCACACAACATGTGATGCAAAAGAGTTACTTTTATTATAATTCAATTCCACAGGCTCCCAAAAAATTTCTTAACAAGTTACAAAGTGACTCGAAAATTGACGTTTCGGTCCAATTAGACCTTTCTCAGAAAGTCACTGTGAAATAAACAAACATACAAACAAATAAGAAAAAGTGCAAAACATATATAGTGATAACAAGTAAATATATACATATCTATCTCTCAAAACAGAGTACAAACACATGTATACAATGGATAGCCTTTAAAGGTAAACAAATGTAATGTCAGTCCAAATAGGACAACTACTGATATGTGTATACATATAAACCATATTGTATCTAGTATTGATATGCATATATATGGTAATATACATATACATACATACATACAGACAGTAATCCTTTACATGCGAGAGTTCCTATGTTGTCTATGCTCTTAAATGCCCCTGTGGACTGTAATACATAGGTGAGACAGTCCAAAGATTCAAAGATAGACTCTCAAGTCACAAATCGTCCATCCGGTGCAAAAAAGATTGGCTACCTGTACCACACCACTTCCTGGAAGCAGGACATAACATCTCACAGCTCCGCTTCCAGATCCTAGAACAGGTCAAGAGACCTAGACGGGGAGGCAACCATATCAGATTACTCAAGGAGAGAGAATCCTTTTGGATTTTTAGACTCAATACCTTGCAGCCATACGGTTTAAACAGGGAATGTGATTTCCTATTTAATTGAATTTGTCATATGTCTATGATACTAATTTTGCTGTGTTTCTCTCTTGTTTGCAGCAACGTTAAGACAAAGTTTTACAGCAGGGTGAGACACCTACAGTATGACACTCATCATCCTGATTTCCTTTTCTCTGCTTAGTTTTATTCTCTCTATTTAGTTGCCTATAATTTTCTTCCTTTCTCTTTTTTCTTTTGTCTCTTTTTGGTCCTCGTCACCGCATTTTTTTTCTGCATTTTACGTGTTTATTCCTTTTTTTTCTTTTTCCTTTTTTCCTTATTCTTTTTTTCCCCCCCTTTTTTGTTTCCCTTCTTCATCAGTATGTCTTTATACATTATCTATATTCTTATTCACTGTTCATTTTTTTATTTTTGATACTTTTTTATTTTTGTCATTTCTACTTGTTATTTTATAATTTTTATTCCGTATTTTTTATGTTTTATTTTTTCTGTACGTTATGTTTTCTATATACTACTACAGCACATATTTTCTGTATGCTACTTTTATCTTTTATGCTTTTTTCTTTCACCACCTCTAAAGCCTGCATTCCATCAGCATACCTTGTTGCATAATGGGATCCATTTATTTTCTATTTTTCTGTTTTAACTTTACATCTTTAATTTGCTTCTTATAGCCTATCATTACTACATCTTTGCTACTATTCAAATCCGCTTCTATTTCTCACCATTACTTGTGTTCTAAATCTCTCTGCATAGCGCTGCGCTTTTGCGCAGGCGCACGGCACTGTTTTGAACTACAATTCCCATGTTTCTTTTCACCGGAAGTGACGCAACGGGACTCCGCGGCGACTTCCGGTTCCGGTATTTCGGCCGCGCGGATGCCTATATCACTGGCACATTTCCTGCTCACCATTATAGGCTCCTTTTCCACTGGGCTACGGCCTTTTCTTCACCTCCTTATCTATCTACATATTGGTAAGTGATATAGGGCTCAATAGGGATATTCCTCATTGTAACCAGGATTACTGTCTGTTTGTATATATGTATATGTATATGATCATATATATACATATCAATACTTACAAATGCCGTTACTGTACCATCTTATGTTATTCCTCATTGTAACCAGGATTACTGTCTGTATGTATGTATGTATATGTATATTACCATATATATGCATATCAATACTAGATACAATATGGTTTATATGTATACACATATCAGTAGTTGTCCTATTTGGACTGACATTACATGTGTTTACCTTTAAAGGCTATCCATTGTATACATGTGTTTGTACTCTGTTTTGAGAGATAGATATGTATATATTTACTTGTTATCACTATATATGTTTTGCACTTTTTCTTATTTGTTTGTATGTTTGTTTATTTCACAGTGACTTTCTGAGAAAGGTCTAATTGGACCGAAACGTCAATTTTCGAGTTACTTTGTAACTTGTTAAGAAATTTTTTGGGAGCCTGTGGAATTGAATTATAATAAAAGTAACTCTTTTGCATCACATGTTGTGTGCGGTCAATCAACATTTAGTTAATATGTAAACCACAAACTACTCCTCCCAAAAATACAACTTCTCTTGTATAAATCAAGCCCACTATCCCCAAGCTCTAGCCCAGCTAAACAAAAGGCTCGTCTAGACAAATTATCATCAGGTCAACTATGCGATGACCAAAATCTGCTTATGACCAACAACCAGGACCTTTTAGAGGCCTTTCCTACTTCAGATCAAAACATTTCTCAATCTGTTCTTAAGGACATGATGTTGGAGCTCCGCTCTTCTATCCATCACACAATGACGACCACTTTGTCTAAAATGAAGTCCTCTATAGTTGACTTGGGAGATAGAGTTCACCAAGTAGAAACAAAGATGTGCAAATTTTTGGCGGCCCACAACTGTATAGTTGATTCCCACAATGCTTTGGAGGACGAACTTCATAAAGTTAAAGCCAAACTGACTGACTTAGAAAATAGGAGTCGCCGTAATAACATAAAAGTTAGAGGAATTCCAAAAACCGTCACGAATTCTGAAGGAAACAAATTGTTCTAAACATGATTTAATACTGGGCTCATAGACTTCCCAAGCTCAAATCACTTCCGGATATGGTTCCTAGAGACGTATTGGTTAGAGTCCATTTCTACCATGTAAAAGATCATATTCTTGCTGCAGCTCAGAGACTTAACCAACTACCTGAACCTTATCATACAGCCAAGTTGTATGCAGACCTTTCTCAAGCCACTCTGGCTGCCTTACACAGATTCATTCAGGCTACTGCAACCCTACGTCACCACAAAATTCCTTACTTATGGGGTTTCCCTACTAAAATGGCCATCAATAAGGATGATATTATGCATATCCTCACTTCTGCTGAAGGCCTTGCTCTGTTGAAATCATGGAATTTAACCCCATCGCAGATCTGCAAGGAGCTTCTGCTAAACTGCCAGGGGAGTGGGCAACTGCGATGCGTTAAATCTGCTAGTCTCTTTGGTGTATCAAGAATCATCAATACCTGGTATCGATATAGTTTCTTAACTATACTTTAGTTCTGTTAATGAAAACCTCTGCCCCTGGTTTTTGCTCAGTATTTACTGCCCTATGTCGTTTTTAATGGTTTATGTTTTTGTTGGGTATGCCCTTCTTCCCCCTTTTCCTTCCCTTTTCTCCCTTCCTCCCGGAGGGATTTGAAGTATTTATCCTTAACGACCAATTTTTTTAGATTTCTAGATATAGATACAGGAAATGAGCATGTGGAATCATTATGGGTAGATATACATGGGGGTAATAACAATAATATAATTCTACTAGGGGTCTGCTATAGGCCCCCAAATATAACAGAACCCATGGAAGATGTACTCCTCAGGCAAATAGATGAGGCGGCTAATCAGAATGAGGTTGTTATTATGGGTGACTTTAACTACCCAGACAAACTGGGA
Source organism: Phyllomedusa bahiana (assembly GCA_025379985.1). Classification (NCBI taxonomy): domain Eukaryota; kingdom Metazoa; phylum Chordata; class Amphibia; order Anura; family Hylidae; genus Phyllomedusa; species Phyllomedusa bahiana. The sequence goes on from JAODAL010019218.1 coordinate 30,518, forward strand.
AACTGAAAACTGTAGCTCTCATACAGGAAACAGGTTTTGTCAATAGCTAAAGATAATAACCTTTCCCAAATGGTGCAGAAGTCGACTAGAGGAAAGGCCTTTCTAGACTTAATATTCACTTGACAGATTCAGGTTGGGGGACACCTAGGAAATAGTAAAAAACTTTGAGATTCTTAGTTCACACGTTTTGATCAAAAAATGATTAAGCCACCCACGAACTTACAACGTGATCTCAAGGCCGGGGGGTCCTACTCTATCTTTACCTCTCAAAAGAGCCAAATTCAGGCCTCTCACTGGGTCAACCGACCTCCATTATCCAGAGAGAAAAATAAAAAACACACCAACCCTGCAAGCTGCACTTATACACTCACCGGCCACTTTATTAGGTACACCTGTCCAACTGCTCGTTAACACTTAATTTCTAATCAGCCAATCACATGGCGGCAACTCAGTGCATTTAGGCATGTAGACATGGTCAAGACAATCTCCTGCAGTTCAAACCGAGCATCAGTATGGGGAAGAAAGGTGATTTGAGTGCCTTTGAACGTGGCATGGTTGTTGGTGTCAGAAGGGCTGGTCTGAGTATTTCAGAAACTGCTGATCTCCTGGGATTTTCACGCACAACCATCTCTAGGGTTTACAGAGAATGGTCCGAAAAAGAAAAAACATCCAGTGAGCGGCAGTCCTGTGGGCGGAAATGCCTTGTTGATGCCAGAGGTCAAAGGAGAATGGGCAGACTGGTTCGAGCTGATAGAAAGGCAACAGTGACTCAAATAGCCACCCGTTACAACCAAGGTAGGCAGAAGAGCATCTCTGAACGCACAGTACGGCGAACTTTGAGGCAGATGGGCTACAGCAGCAGAAGACCACACCGGGTGCCACTCCTTTCAGCTAAGAACAGGAAACTGAGGCTCCAATTTGACCAAGCTCATCGAAATTGGACAGTAGAAGATATATTGCTTTTAAATTATATAGGAAGGAAGGGATGCCTCCATTTTGGTTTTCTGCACCCCGCCCACTTTTCACAGGCTGTTATATAAGTGCAGCTTGAAGGGTTGGTGTGTTTTTTTATTTTTCTCTCTGGATAATGGAGGTCGGTAATAAGAGGTAATAAATGGGAGAGCTTTAAAAACATCTTAAGCACCCACTGTGAGAGGTACATACATTATGGTAATACAATTATTACAACCAAACCACAAAAGTGGTATAAATCCTAGGAAAAGATAAAACTTAGCTTTTATTTATATATCCAAAATAAAAAAGAAAATATAAATTACATAATGCTCACCAAAATACCTAAACTAACCAAATTTCTATCCCTACCACATATATGCTACCTAACCAAGAAAAAAGTGGGGTAGTCGCCCCGATAAGGGCGTCCCCAACCTCGTACCTCCTAAACTAAACCCTAGGGACTATGACTATGACTATGAAAGTCTAATGTCAATATTTAGCAAGATATTATTAATAAACTCCCATAGAGATATATATTGTCTGAAAAGTAGCACACCATGAGTCAATCAATACCCAGTATAATATGTCAGGTGTGCAAGCATTGGCCCTACAGGTATAGTATATTCCTGAATATCATATCCAAACACCAACATTTATTGGCTATACTATCTATACACAAACATTTGTTGGCTGTCCAACCATAAACAACCAATATTTCCGACGCGTTTCCCCTCAAGAATTTGTGAGGTTCATCAGGGAACAAGAAGTGTACAGAATAAAACCACAAAAATGGGACATAATTTACCAAAAAACTACAAAGCTACAACTTACAGCTCAATGGCTGATAGATACAGCAGCAGCTTCTATGGCCCTTGGGGGAAAAAAATTTCCCCAAAAAAAAAAATTTTTTTAAAAAAGGGGGCCCCCTTTGAAACCCCCCAAAGGAAAAAAAAAAATTCCATTTTTTCCCCTTTTAAAAAAAAACCCCTTTCCCCCAAAAGGGGGGGGAAAAGGGAAAAAATTTTTTAAAGTTTAAAAAAAGGGGGGGGCCCCAATTTTTTTGGGGGGCCCCCCCCCCAAAAAAAAAACTTTTTTTTTTTGGGGGGGTTTTTTTCCCCCAAAAAAGGGGGGGGAAAAGGGGGAAAAAAAAAAGGGGGGTTTTTTTTAAAAAATTTTTTAAAATTTTAAAAAAAAAAAAAATTTTTTTAAAAACCCCAAAAATTTTTTTTAAAAAAAAAAAAAATTTTTTAAAATTCCCCCCAAAAACCCTTTTAAAAAATTTTTTTTAAAAAAAAAAAATTTTTCCCCCCCAAAAAAAAAAAAAAAAACCCCCCTTTTTTTTTTTAAAAAAAAAACCCCTTTTGGGGGAAAAAATTAATTTTAAAAATTTCTTTTTCCTTTTTAAAAAACCCCCCCAAAAAAATTTTTTTTAAAAAAGGGTTGTTTTCCCTTTTTTGGGCAAAAAAAATGGAAAATAAAAAATCCCCTTCCCAAAAGGCCCCCCCCATAACCCCCCTTTTCCCCCCCTTTTTAAATTCCTTTTAAATTCAAAAAAAAATTTTTCCCCCAAAAAAAAACCCCCAAAAAAGGGTTTTCCAAAAATTTTTGGGGAAAAAGGGGGTTTGGGGAAAAAAAACCCCCCCCGGGGTTTTTTTTTAAAAAAAAAAATTATAAATTTTTTTAATTTTTTTTTTAAAAAGTTTTTTTTTTAAAAAAACCCCCCAAAAAAGGGGTTTAAAATTTTTCCTTTTTTTTTTGGGGGGTTTAAAAGGGGGGGGAAAAATTTTTTGGGGGGGGCCCCCCCGGTTTAATCCCCCCCGGGGGGGGTTTGGGCCCCCCCCCCCCCGGGGAAAAATTTTTTTCCCCCCCGGGGTTTTTAAAGGAGGGAAAAAAACCCCTTTCCCTCCCCCCCCCGGCCCGGGGGGGGGGAAAAAATTTTTTTCCCAAAGGGGTTTAAAAAAAGGGGGGTTTCAAAAAAAAAAAACCCCAAAAAAACCAAAAAAATTTTTTTTCCCAAAATTTTTTAAGGAAATTTTTGGGGGAAAAAAAAATTTTAAAAATTTTAAAATTTTTCCCCCTTTTTTTCCCTTTTTTTTTTAAAATTTTTTTAAAAATTTTAAATTTTTTAAAAAAAAGGGGGGAAAAAAGGGGGCCCCCCCCCTTTTAATTTTTTTTTTTTCCCCCAAAAACCCGGTTTTCCTTTAATTTTTTTTTTTTCCCAAAAAAAAAAAATTGTTTTTTAAAAAAATTTTAAATTTTGGCCCAAAAAATTTCATTTTCCAAAAAAAATTTTTAAAAAAAACCCCCAAAAAAATTTTTTTAAAAAAAAAAAACCCCAAAAAAAGGGTTTTTTTTAAAAAATTTCTTTAATTTTTTAAATTAAAAAAAATCCTTTTTTAAAAAAAAAAAAACCCCCCCCCAAAAAAATGGGGGGAAAAAAAAAAAAAAGGAAAAAAAATTTTAAAAAAAAAAAAAACCCCCCCCGGGGTTAAACCTTTTTTTTTTTTTAAAAAAAAAAGGAAATTTAAAAAAAAATTTTTTAAAAAAAAATTTTTAAAAAAAATTTTTTAAACCAAAAAAAAAAAAAAACCCCGAAAAAAAAAAAAAATTTTTTTTGGGCCCTTTTGAAAAAAAAACCCTTTTTTTAAAAATTTTTAAAAAAAGGGGCCCTTTTTTTTCCCCCAAAAAAAAATTTTTTTTTTTTCCCCTTTTTTTTTCCCCAAAAAATTTCCGTTTCCCCCTTAAATTTTTTTTAAAAAATTTTAAAAAAAAAAAATAAGGGGGGGGAAAAAGAAAAAAAAAAAAAAAAAAAAAACCCCCCCCAACCCCAAAAAATTTTTTTTTTTTTTCCCCCCCCCCAAACCCCCCAAAATTTAAAACCCCCCCCCCCGGGAAAAAACCCCCAAAATTTTTTTGGGAAAATTTTTTTTAAAAAAATTTTTAAAAAAAAAAGGGGAAAAAAAACCGGGGTGTTTTTTTTTAAAAAAAAAAAAAAAAAATTTTTTTTTTTTAAAAAAATTTTTTTAAAAGGGTTTTTTTTTCCTTTTTTAAATTTTTTGGGGGAAAAGGGCCCCCTTTTTTTAAAAATTTTTTTTTTTTAAAAAAGGGTTTTTTTTAAAAAAGGGGTTTGGGGGGGAAATTTTGGGGGCCATTGGGGTTGGGAAATTGGGGATTTTTTTTAATTTGGGGGCCCTTTTTTTCCCCCAAAAAAAAAAAATTTTTTTTTTTTGGGGGTTTTTTTTTTGGGGGGGGGAAAAAAGGGGGGGGTTGGGGGTTTTTAAAAATTTTAAAAAAAAAAAAAAAAAAAAAAAACCCGGTTTTTAAAAAAAAGGGGGGAAAACATTGTTTTTTAAAAAATTTAAAAAAAATTGTTAAAAAAATGATACCCAAGGTTTTGGATTACTCAGGAGTGACCCCACGATTAAATTCTTGGGTGAACTCAAAAAAAAAATTTGGGTGAGGCATTTTTCCTTGAAACCTTTTTGATATTTAAAGAATATCAATTTTATGGTTTTCCAAATACCCACCAAATTAACCCCCTTTATGGCCTCCCTAAGGTTCACAAAGTGGGAAATCCCTTTGAAATGCAGCCTATCATCTCCGGCATTGGAAATTTAACTCAAAAAATCAGTTTTTACGTAATCCGGGTTTTGAGGGTCTTTTGTAACCTCCTCCCAATCCTTTATCCAAAGGGCACCCCGGACCTGTTGTTTTTAAACTTTTAGGGTATGGTGGGCATGGTGACTTTTGGGGTCTGCTCTATTATGTTGAGGGGTTATACGCTCCTTTCCCCCATGATTAAGGGGAATGGAAGCTGTTTGATATTAAATTCTATGAGAAGTTTTCATCTGTGGCCCCAAAAAATGATTCTAGTCCTTAGGCCCGCTCCACTTTATTCAAAAACCAAATTTTTTTGTTTTGGCAGGGAAATAAAAGTTTCCCCCAGCTCAGGGGCACGGCAATGGGGAGTCCCGTTGGCCCCCCCATATGCCTTTTTGCTCCTGGGCTGGGGGGAAGTACTGTCGTTTTTTCTGGGGGATAATTTCAAAAACTTTTGGATAATATTGGGGTTTTTGGGGGAGATATTTGACTTTTTATCATAATTTGGGTGGATCAAGGATTTTTTTTTGTACCTTTTGTGGGTGACCTCAATGTAAATTAGTAGGGTTTTAAAAATTTACCCATGAAATCAGTTTCCCCGAACTGGGCTTTTTTGGATTTTCGGTTTTCCAAGGGGGATAATGGCAACCCTTTGGGCCCCCATGGCTTCCGGGAAAAATACCGCTGGGAAAAAGTTTACTAAAGGGGGGAAATGCCCACCCTACCCCCCTCAAACGTTTGGGTTTTCCTAAGGGGCCAAATTTTAAAATACGTCGTAATTCCCTTAAATTTTGAACATTTAAATAAAGAAACGCCCTTTTAAAAAAAGGGTTATCCCAAAGGGGGAAAAAAGAGTCCTTTCGGGAAAATTTTAACTTTGCCCGGGGGTTTAAAGAAAAGGAAAAAACCCTTTTTTTGGGGGAAAAATTGGGTTTACCACCACATGATATTGTGGGGAATTTTGGAACATTTGATGAATCCCTTTGTCACCCAAAACCCCGGGGAAATTTCTTAATAAAATATTGGCCTCTCCCAAGCATGATTCCCGTTAAACCCCGAATTTAACGAAACCCCGCCCAAACATTACTTTTAGAAAGGGGAAAAGTATTGGAGACATGTTGGTGATAGTACTTTAAATTCCCCCTAAGTCTCAAACAACTTGGCTATCCCTCACCACGAGGGGGTGGGTAAGTTTAATTGGTTATTGAAAAGGATTTTCCCTTTTTTTAAAGTCTCCCCAAAAATTTTAAATTTTTATTCCATTTAGGGCGTTTTTTTTATATTCGGATTACGCTTTAAATGTAAAAAACAAAAAGGGGTTTGTCCAAACCCAAAGCACCTGTAATTGTCCATTGGGTTTACATTGGCCAAAAAACCAAAAGTGAATTCCCGACGTCGCATTTGGAACAAAGTGGGGACATTAATCATCAGCGTGACACCCACGGTGGCCCCGCCCCATGGGAAATCCATACAAAAAGAAATCCCTTTGAATTGTCTTTTCAAATTTTGGGGGTGGGGAACCCCTCAGTGAGAGGGGGTGATTTTGATCGTAAATTTTCTCCAGGTGAAGCACTTTGGGTTATCATCTTAAAAAGGGCTTTTTTTAACCCCAAAGGGTTTTTTAAAAAAATCTATTATTTCTTAAATTTTTCTAATTAAATTGGGCCCGGGAAGAAAAACTTTATATTTAATATATATCAGTTTTAAAACCCTTTATTTTTTAAATTTTTTTATTTGCTATTTTACATATTTTTTAGGTTGCGGGGCCCATATTTTTTGGGCCATATAAAGGTCCCATGCTTTTTTTTATTTTTTTTTTGATTTAAAAAACCCAAAAAAAAAAAATTGCATATTTTTTGTTATTTTTTCCTTGGGGGAAAAGGTTAAATACAATAAAAAAAAAAAAAAGAAAAGCAAATTTAAAAAAAATTTTTTTTTTTATTAAGGAAAAAAAAAAAATTTTTTAATTTTTAAAAAAAAAAAAAAATTAAAAAAAAAAAAAAAAAATAAAAAAATAAAAAAAATAAAAAAAAAAAAACTTTTTTTTTTTAAAAAAAAAAAAAATTTTTTTTTATCCCCTCTTTATTTTTATCCCATTTGGGGGTAATATATAAACCCTTTTTTGTCCAAACTAGTTTATACCCCCGCTGGATAAAGTTGGATCATATAAATTTAATACACATTTTTAAATTTTTTTTCTATGTGTTCCCTTCCCCGGGGGGGGCAAGGGTTTTGTCATGACAACGTATACCTTTCTTTCTATCTGCTTGTTTTTGTCCCGGGATTTGCGCGATTTGGGTATTTTTTTCTTATGATCCCGGCCGCGGGATTTCCCTTTTCGGCCTCATATAGGATAGCGTGGGTTATCCCGGCCCCCACAGGGCGGAAGGGGCGCCGGTACCCCGTCAGTGGGAGCTTTTTAAAATCTCGGCTCTCGCATCTTTCTGCCGGTGCATTTCCCAATAGCGGCTTTGGAAAACCCCGGTTTTTGGGATGCTTTCTATTATCTGTTTATAGTTCCCCTTTTTATGGGCATGGATATGTTTTACAGGGTTCAGACCAATCAGGGCAAGTATTTAAACTCCCCGGGGTGATTGCCACTTGTTTCCCCCCACTATCTTGCTACCTTACTTTGGGTGGGACCGGAGATCCCATTAGTAACAATTTTTAGGAAATCTGCTCTTCATCAACCCCAAAAGACCATATAACCAAGGGGCGTGAGTTTTGCCATTGGCATTTATCCCCGCTCTTATAAAACGCTTTTTATTTTTAATTTTGTTAACCCTTCTTTTTTCCCGGAAAAAAACCCCACAAAATTTTTTGAGGGGAAACCGTCGGAAATATTGGTTGGACCCCAAAAAAATGTTTTGGTTGATTTAATTTTGTAAAGCCAATAAATGTTGGTGGGGGGGGGGTTTTTTTGGGTATGATTTTCAGGAAATTACTATACCCGTTTGGGGGAATGCTTGCACAAACCCCATTTTAAAACTGGTATTGATTGATTCAAGGGGTGCTACTTTTCAGGCAATATATAACCTAAGGGGGTTTTTAATAATATCTTTCTTTAAAATTGACTTTAAAACTTCATAGTCAAGTCAAAGTTCCCCAGGGGTTTTGTTTAGGAGGTACGAGGTTGGGGGCCCCCCCTTTTCGGGCGCTACCCCACTTTTTTCTTTTTAGGTTTGCATATATGTGGTAGGGATAAAATTTTGGGTTTGTTTACTATTTTTGGGAGGCAATTTTGTAATTTAAATTTTCTTTTTTAATTTTTGGGTTTTAAAAAAAAAAAGCCCAAATTTTATCCTTTCCTAGGAATTTTTACCACTTTTGGGTTTGGTTTTTTTTACATATTTTTGGGAAAATCCAGGTTTTCTTTCCCCCAAATTTTTTCTTCTAGTGGATTTTTTTTAAGTTTTTTTCCCAATACAAAAATTTTTAGAAACAGGAAAAACCCAATGTGGGATCCCAAAAGAGTTGTTAAAAGGAAAGGGAATAAAAAAAACAAAAAAAAAAAGCCTTTTTGGGTACAAAACAGGGGGGGTAGTGAAGGGGCCCCTAAAAAGCTATAAAGGGAAAAAAAAAAAATAATTTTTAAAAAAAAATGATCAAGGGAAACAAAGCTTTTGACAGAAATACATAATTTCCAAAAAAAAGTAAAACTAACCCCAAAAAATTTTTTTTAAAAAAAAAATAAAAAGTAAAAAAATTAACCCCAGAAAAAGTTTTGGGACTTTTAGAAGTAAATGAGGGAAGTATTGTGGGGGGGCGATGAGAAGAAACAAAAACCTATTAAACAATTTTTTCTCTATAGCTGTATTCACTGAGGAAGATGACCATCCTGTTTATGGGCAGAGGATAGGTAAACTCACCTTAAATGTTTCTTTGCCTAACCCAGAAAAAGTGCAGGCTCCATCTTAAGAAGATTAAAAAAGACAAATTACTAGGTCCTATGATATAAACCACCTTGTCCTAAGGTATTAAGTAGTGATGATCGATTAACGTTGACTACACCATCGTGTCGATAGGGGCAATTATCAATAAATTCCGGATAGTCAATAATAGATTATCGCAGATGACCATAAAGCCTATGGGAAGTAACAACAACCTTCATTCTTACAGACACAAACCGGATGGAGAATCTGGAATAACATGCCTCACAGCAATCTGTATACGTGCTTACATCTTAGGCAAGACAATTAGGTTAGTAAATGCCACAGAAAAAAAATCAACGAGACCATACACTATCCCTCGTCTTGCCCACCACAGCATGACCTAAACCTGCATTACCCCAAATTAAAAAGTGCCAGAAGTCAGTATGTAATTTGAACCATCCATTTGTACTTTGAACCTGGACATGAATATTCCCTGTCCTGTGAACGCACATGAGCCGCCAAACGCTGCATGACCACCCAGAGTTAAAAGAGTGACGAAAAAGGAGTATTTCAAACCACCATTTTAGTTGATACTGTACATTAACTATAACTGTCCGTTACCGCAGTATGACCATTAAAACCTGTCGACCCACAGATAACAAGTACTCGGGAAAAGTAGTCTATTCAACCAACCAATTTTATTTATTGTTTTTTTTTTTTTTATTTTGTTTTTTGTTTTTATTTTTATTTTTGTTTTTTTGTTTTTTTTTTTTTTTTTTTTTTTTTCTTTTTTTTTATTTGTCTTTTTTTTTGTTTTTTTGTATTTGTTTTTTTTTTTTTTTTTTTTTTTTTTTTTTTATTTTTTTTTATTTTTTTTTTTTTTTTTTGTTTTTTTCTTTTTTTTTTTTTTTTTTTTTTGTTGTTATTTTTTTTTTTTTTTTTGTTGTTTTTTTTCTTTTTTATTTTTTTTATTTTATTTTTTGAACTGACATGACTATACCTGTTCTGGTACACCTACAGTATATGACCATTAAACCTGTCTGAGACCCACAGATTAAAAAGTGGCAAGAAAAAGAGTCTTTGAATACCACCAGTTTTAGCGTTGAACTGGACATTGACCTATACCGTCCCCTGGACCGCAGTAATGACCAATTAAACCTTCTGACCCCCAAATTAAAAAGTAGCCGGAAAAAGGATGATCTTTGAACTACCATTTAAGCTTGAACTGGACATTAACTATATCTGTTCCTGTACCTTAGCATATGACCATTAAACCCATCCGGCTCACAGATTAAAAAGTGCTGGAAAAGAGTTCTTTCAACTACATTTTATAGTTTCACTGGACAATGACTATACCTGTCCCTGGGCCATAGCATGACCCCAAACCTGGCATGACCCCCACATTAAAAAGTGCCGGAAAAAGGAGTCTTCCTACCACCATTTAGTTATTCCACTGTACATAGAAAAAATCCCTGTTCCTGGCCACAGCAATGATCCCTAAAACCTTTTTGACCCACAGATCACAAAGTGGCACTATGCTATTTGTACATGACTCGCATTTAGTGAATCTTATTTTTTAGAGAAATTTGAAGCGTCTCGCTGATTGCCCCTAACGAGTGAGAGATCCAGTTGCAGGCCGTCAGCCATACTGTTAAACACCGGAGGTCCAGCAGCCAGACTTACAGTGGGTGCGTGGAGTAGACCAGTCAATCGTCTGTCAACTATTAACACGCAGTTCCACACACCTGAGCCAGAGTTACAGTGTGGTGCGTGAGAGCCCCAGGCTGGCCGTCGTCATCTATTAAACGACGGTAAAAATGATGAGCGCCTTATTGACTCCAAAGAAAACAGTCGTGCTGAAGCAGAGTGCAGAAGCGAAGTGAGAGAAAGACCTACCGACCTTCCTCAATACACATCAAGACCTGGGTAGCGCTTGCCCCTCCTATAGCTGCGGACCAATGAGCTTCACTTGGAAAAACATGGTGGGTTTACGCTCCTGTTCCACCCATGTGCCTCTTATTCTATGGCATTCTTTTCACATTACTCAACAGGGCCTGAGGAAATCTGTCCTCTGTACTTTGTTTCTCTGTCCATTGCTCCTACTCCATGTCCTCTGAATAACCTACATCTGGTCAAGTTTTGCCTGTACAATATTCAAGAGACTTTATTTACCATCTATATTGTACATTCGAGTGTTTTTAGTAAGTTTAATCTAGAAAACACATTATTAAAATAGGATGGAATCCCACCATGTCTTTGTTTCTCTTTTTAATTGTAATAAATGTTTGTCTCAATTACAGGGATTGATAGCTAGGTTCTAAATATCTTGCAAAACCAAGTCATTTTGCAATACTTGTCCAATTCCTTATTCTGACAGCACCATCACCCTTGAGCCACTCTTGACAATTTGTGGAAATAACAATTGTCTGTTAGAAACAACATTTTTAAAATAGGACCTGTAGTATAGCCTGCATGTCACCAGCAAAAATGCCCCCAAAAAATACAAAGCATGACCCTTAGCCACTTTGGACAATTGTGAAGGAACAAATAGACTGTTAGAAACAGACTACTAGTAGTAAATAGCTGCATGTCACAACAAAATTCCCCAAAAATTCAAACATACCCTTAGAGCCACTTTTGACAATTGTGCGAAGAAGCAAATGTCTAGTTAGAAACAAAAATTTTTTAGAATAGAACCTTAGTATTGCTGCATTTCAAAGCAAGCATGACCCAAACAATTATGTAAAAATGACTTCTCATTCACTGTAAAATTGTGAGGGAGCAATGACCCCACTTAAAAGCCACATTTATCTGTTCCAAAGTGACCATGATATTAATTGCTGTATCTCACAGCAACAGGACCCCAAAAAATTATAAATATGACTTCTCTTCTCAGACCACTATTAAAAAATTTGTGATGGAGAAATGCCACTTAGAATCCACATTTCTGTTTCCAAATTACAGTAATTATAGCTGTAAACTAAAAGCAACATGAACCTCAAAACGCATTGACAATGCAAAAACGTTCTAAATGATAAAGTGAGTAAATGGAATAACGTTGTGTTGTCATGGAACCTTTCTGGTCTTTTACAGTCTCCTCACAGCAAAACCAGCAAAATGAACTTTGGGAAAAGTGTAATAAAAATTGCAGTAAGAAATGATCATTTACAAAAAAAAAGGGGAGTGTTCAAGAGACCATTTCTGTTTGAAGAGGTATGTGTAAAGTAGACCGGCAACTAATCTGGGACCTCGGGCAAATTGGGGCCACAACAATCATCAGAGATCTCATGCTGATTCATCTTGATAGAAAGTCAAACGATCCCACATTATCTGTGGAAAGCCTGTATGCATATTATATTTTTAGTTGAAGATTTGTGTCTGTAATGACTCTCCCGCTGTGCAGAAGGTCGCTCAGATATGACGACGCAGGCTGCTGGCAGACAAAACACCTCTATGAGCTGTGCGTACAAGCTTTTGGACCATTCGTCCAATTTGGATACCCAGAATCCGATTGGGTTGCCGGAACACATACACAAATATCCCGGTGTTGAGACGCATTAGTCGTCGCACTCATGATCTTATAGCTGGTCTCTGTGTGTTGGAAGTGTGCCCTGAATTCATGCTTGGTGTGGTGTTAAATAAAGATTGCCAGATGTCACCATTAGGCATCTGCCACCATGCCTGCTGCTGCCCATTTTTAGCCTGCTACGGCTTACTTGTCACTCTACTCTGCACGCATCGCTGACGTTGTTCCATTCCACACCGTGACATTGAGGAAAGAGAAGAGACGCAACAGATGTCTCCAGTTGAATCAATCACAAGTCACCATTTCCCTGCATTATACTCTCTATTTGGGTGGGTTGAAGGAAAGTGCTAGAGTATTGTTTAGTACCACGGGGATCCATGAGGTTGCCACCCAGTAAACTGTTGTTCATTTGATGGCCTTTAATGCGAGGATCAAGTTTGGAGTAAAGATGTGATCAATCCAGCACTCATGTGAGAGATGAGTCTTGATTTCCAAAGCCATCTGGGTCGAGGAGCACTAGCAAACTGATCTCCTCATCTTCTTCTCGCCTCAAATTCGCGCCAACCTCTTTCCAAGGCAGGACGCTCGGAACGGAGTCGGTGTCTAGGATGACCTCCTCCTCCCTTTTATTCCTCCGGCACAGCTTTCAACACAGCCCTGACTTGCTGAGATGATGCACCCTGAGAGCTGATAGCGCCCGCCTTGCACTAGCCCTGGACCCCCGAACCACTTTCTAATAACAACCGATGAAATTTGTGAAACTTGTTGGCCTTGTGGATTCTGACGGAGAGAAAGTGCATCTGTTTGTCCGCATCTTGATCCGTCACCTCCTCCGACCGCTGGCGGTGACCTGTTTGTTTCATAGTGTCCAACGGTCGTTCAGAACTAAATCACCACAATGCTCATCGACAAGGGCATTGTCCGCCTGAACCATTTTGGTGGCTTCTCCAAAACTCGGCAAGGGATGGTTCATAGCGTCTTTCACCTGCCCTCCACTCATCGGTGGCTCAACACCCAAGTCCACGCCACTGCATTGTCAGGCCATGTGTCACTCTCGTACTGCGTAATGGCATTGCGTCTGCTGCCAAAAAAGGTCAAATCGCGGGAGCGAGTGGAGGTGAATTCCAGTGTGTTGCCACGACAACAAAGATACTGGTTGGAACGGAGGCCAGTCTGACGCTGCAAACACAGCCAGCGGGACGAGAGCACGGGTGCTAACGGCGGAAGTATCGAACTTAGACTTCGAGCCATCCTCTAGCATGCAGACCCAGACCCGGTAGCTCTTTAGAAATTTCTGGACGACAAGGTTCATGACATTGCCAAGGCAAGGGAAGAGCGTCCTAGTCTCCGAACTTATAGGCGGCCAGCAGATTTCGACCGTTATCCGCACACACACCTTGCCTGCCCAAGGTCTTTCACCCAGCCAGCCGCTCCGTGGACTCGGTTGCAGGAGAGTCCCGTCCACAGCTCCTGTTGTGGCCGGTCACCAAGGACAGATTTAATTTCAATTTCAACAACACGGACTGGTTCTCTGGCTCGTGATGCCACCAAACTAACCGGGGGAAAGACATCCTGCACCATCCCTGCGTTTTGAAGAGAGCGTGCGCCGAGCCTGAGAGCCGACCGGGTCACCCCCAGAACCATCCACCCAGCTCAACCCCCATGAGCTGTCACAGAGATATAGCAGGGCCTTGGCCGTGCTTACTAGACCATGTGTCGGTGGTCAGATGGACTTTCCCCGCCACAGGATGCAGACAACGCGCTTGAAATTTTAAGTATGACACGTGGCTGGCCAGGGCAGGAAGGCTTTTCTGGCAAAAAATGCCCTGCTCGGCATCTGGTATTAGTGGGTCATGGCAAGTGGCCAGACGTGGCGTAACCCAACTGTGTCCAGCCAACGGAAACGGACAACATTTCCAAGGCCAAAAGCCTGCTCAAATTGCCGACATTCATTGCTTTTGGCTTGGGTGGTTTGTGGATTAAAGTTGTTTCTTCTGGCTCCCAAACCTGGAAGACAAAGCAGGCTGCTAGACTGGCCGTTACGGCGTGCAAGGTCGTCCAAACTGGCGGAAGGAGAAGGAGGTAGGATGGGTCCTTCGGTGATGCTGGTGGTAACTTACTCGGGCGACTGTGTGAGGCTAAGCGGAGGCAGATCCCGGATCATGACTCCTGAGAGAACATGCAGCGTAGAACGCTTGTGTGGTGGCGGATGGAGAGGAGCCGGAGACAGAGGTGTTACATGGTTAGGCCCAGCGTCGGGACTGCCTTTTTGGCCACCGTGTTGCTCCATTTCAACTCATTGCAATTCGCTGCATGGACTAACAAGTTGTGGATGGTGGTTAAACACCATAAGGTATCTTGCTCTACATAATTGCGTTTACAGCAAATCGGCATATTACATCGCTGGGGTGAATCAAAGGCTTGAGCTCAAAGAAGCCCAGGCTTGAGAGTGTCCCTGGACCGTTTTTGACGCGATAAGCGAGGAGCGGGGTGTTCCCGCTGACCGTCGGCTGGCGGAATCATATCAGCGGGATTCTGCAACCCCGCCCTCGTTTCCCTTTTTGAGGCGGAACCCGTACTTACACTACCTCCAATCGTCTTCCTCCACGTCCAGTGATGAACCGCTCGCAAGCAAAATCTGCTGAAAGACCACGTTAGAATCCGCAATGTCGCATCATCATCATCACACAGTAGACTCTTCTGCATCCAGGAGCTGCGGCTACAAGCAGAGGACTGCAAGGCGTTGCCGACCGCCGCCGGTGATTTATGCAATACCGGCATTCCTTCTCCTCCTCTGATGGCATCAGTAACTGGGGCGTCAGAGGCAGATGAAAATCTTCCTCTTTGCCTCTGAGATCTTTTAACAGGCCCTTTTCTGACCCCAACTGCATTTTGTCATACAAAGTAGGTTTTTCAGTAAAAAGGATTCTCCCACAGTGGTGGGTACAACACACGATTTGACATTTGTGCTGCTTTTCATGTTGGACGTCGGATTAGCTTGATGACGACATTTGTGAGCCGTTTGACTAGGGTGGACGAGAGTGGAGCTCTATATGCAGGTTGCATTAACCACTGAAGAACAGATTGGCGATGCCTGTAACCGTCTACGAGATTCCACAGGGCCGCCTAGCCCAGCGATGACAGGCCTAACGGTCCTGCAACTGACGATCCACTGGCATGCGTGTTTTGTTTCGCCAGCACTGGAAGGAGGTCACCTTCTCTTCTAACCTACTACCTCCATTTCCTAACCCCCCTCCTTTGCTCGCTTACCACCTGAAATTCTGCTCCATGTTCATAAAGATAAAAATTTGAGAAGGTATGGATAGAGTTTTGGAAAGCTCATTATTAAAAGATGGGCAAATCACACTATTCTCAAAATTCATCAAATACAGAACAAAATTGCTGGATTCAAATTTAACTGCAAGGTCCCGCTCTATCAACCAAAGCTGACTGACCAAAAGTTGAAAAAACACATTTCTGAAATGAGTATACTCGGATAATAGAAGGAAAATTTATTGGCACCTATCAAGTCACCTGTTGACTACAAAATTGCAGTATTCAAATTTAACTGCAAAGTAGATCATGGGATCACAAAGGCATGACAGACCAAAGAGTATAAAAAAACACCTGTCTGTAGATGTAACGTATAATATAAGGTATTTTATTGCACCTATCATTACAAATGTTGTGGTGACCTACAATGTTTGCTGTATCTCACATTTAAAACTGCAAGGTGGCTCAGAACCACACAGCTCGGCCTGCGCCAAAGTGAAAAAACACGTATCGGAAAGGGGTGTAACGGAATAATAAAAGGTATTTTTGGCACCTCACAACCTGTGTGACTACAAAATTGCTGTATCCAAATTTAACTGCAAAAGTAGATCGATGAACAAAAGCTTGACTGACAAAAGTGAAAAAAAACCTGTTCTGAGAAATTGTATACGTGGTATAATAAAAGTATTATGGCACCATAACAATTCACCTGTGTTGAACTTAACAAAATTGCTGTATACAAATTTAACTGCAAAGTAGATCTATCTAAAAGCTTGACTGACCAAAAGTTGAAAAAAACCCCTGTCTGAAATTATGACTGGATAATAAAAGTATCTTTTTGTGCACCTATCCATTCACCTGTGTGACTACTAAATTGCTGTATTCAAATTTAACTGCAAAGTATATCATCAACAAAGCTTGACTGACCAAAAGAGAAAAAAAAACACCTTTCGAATATGTATACTGATAATAAAAGTATTTTTTTGGCAGCTAATCAATTTCACTCTGTGGAGTGACTACAAAATGGCTGTATTTCAAATTTAACTGCAAAGGTAGATCAACAACAAGCTTGACTGACCAAAGTGAAAAAAATATCCTGTCTGAAATGTATACGGATATTAAAAGTATTTTTGCACCTATCAGTACACACTCTGTGTGACTACAAATTGACTGGATTCAAATTTAATGCAAGTGGCCTATCAACACAAGCTGCCTGCACCAAAGTGAAACAAAACACGATACTGAAAAGTAACCAGGGATAATAAAAGTATTTTATGCCAAACTATCAATTCACCTGTGTGACTAACTAAATGGCTGTATTCAAATTTGAACTGCAGAGTAGATCTTCATCCAAAGCTTGACTAGACCAAAAGTGAAAAAAAAAACACCTGTCCTAAATGGTAATACGAGATATCAAAGAAGTTATTTTTGGCACATATCAGTACACCTGTGGTGACTGCAAAGTTGCTAGAATTATCAATTTAACTGCAAGGTGGCTCTAATACAAGCTGGCCTAGCCCAAAGTGAAAAAACACGTATCTGAAATGTAATACTTGGATAATAAAAGTATTTTTTTGGCAGCCTGATCACCTGTGGGTTACTACAAAATTGCTGTAATTCAATTTTAAAGCAAGTATAATTCATGACAAAGCTTGACTGACCAAATAGTGATAAAAACACCTGTCTGAAATGTATACGGGATAAAAAAATGTATATTAATTGGCACCTATCAATTTAACCTTGGGACTACAAAATGATAGTTTTACAATTTAACTGCAAAGTAGATTTATCAACAACCCGCTAGACTGACCCAAAAGTGAAAAACACCTGTCTGAAATGTATACAGGATAATAAAAGTATTTTTTTGGCCCCTATCAACCTGTGGTGGACTTACAAAATTGCTGTATTCAAATTTACCTGCAAAGTAGATCTATCAACAAACTTGACTTACCAAAAGTGTGAAAAAAACACCTGTCTGAAATAGTATACGTGGATAATAAAAGAATTATTTTTTGGCACCTATCAATTTACGCTGTGGGACTACATAATTGATGTAATCCAAATTATTAACTGCATAAGTAATCTATTCAACAAAGCTGCCTTACCAAACGTGAAAAAAAACAGCCCTCTGTCTGAAATGTATACAGGATAATAAAAGGTATGTTTTTGGCACCTAATCAACCTTGGTGTGTTTCTTTTGGGGTTGTTGGGGGGGGACTAACAAAAATTGCTTATTCAAATTTAACTGCAAAGTAGATCATATTCAACAACAGCTTGACTGACCAAGAAGTGAAAAAAACACCTGTCCTGAAAGGTATACGGATAATAAAAGTATTTTTTGTGGCACCATATCAATTCACCTTCTGTAGTTGACTACTAAAGCTGTATTCAAATTTAACTTGCAAAGTAGATCATCAACAAAGCTTGACTGACCAAAAGAGAAAAAAGAACACCTGTCCGGAATGTATACTGATAATAAAAGGTATTTTTGTGGCACCTATCAACCTGTTGGTGACTACAAAATTGCTGTAATTCAAAATTAAACAGCAAGGTGGCTGATATCACCAAGCTGGACTGGGCTAAGAATTGAAAAAGAACACCTATCTGCAAATGTATACGGATAATAAAAGTTGGTAGGTTTTTGCACCCTAACAAATAGATCCTGCAGTGACTAGAAAAGATCTGTATCCTAATATAAGGCTAATGCAATAGTCCTAAACGAAGTTTTGCTGTAAAATATCCATAATCCTTTATAAGAGCTTGTCTGGGTTCGCCCACGGCCACCCCCCCCACCCCCCCCGCTCCTCCTCCTGACTGTACAGCTATAGATGCTCCCATAATATTTCTCTGCCTAACTACCTAAAAGATTCTGCAAAACTCTGCTCTAACTAACCTCTAAGGATCCACAGCTAAAAGTAGACAGTTCTCTGTGAAAAAATAGAATAAATTAGCTGAGCTGTTTTGCTGAGCTGTTTGGACAGAGCAGAGCCACGTCGCCTACTTGCTATTAGACGCTGAAACACACTGATCATGAACAGGGAAGGGCTGTTCTATGTAAAACGAGGGTCATGTGATTTTCCAGCATAATCGCACCATACCATCCCGTCATGATGACGCACACACATCTCACCCTGCTCTATTCTGTAAGCGGATTTGCTAGGCCACCAAAATGACAGGAACTGTGAAAAAGGGCTAAATTAATCATGATACTGCAAATGATTTTTAACCTAAATTATCGCGAGATCTAAAAAAATATCCGATCAACGTAAAATACCGTGCCGATTTCAACATTTGGTCTATAATAACACCTCAACACTATAGTTAAGTAATTCATAGATTTGCCCCTTTTCTGTAAGTATATGTTGACCGAGCCAATATTCAAAAAGGGAACATAAAGAGATTCCTATAACTAAAAGGGCCTGGTAAGTTTCTAACCTCTGTTTGTAGCTAAAATGTTGAGAATGTTTTTCTAAGAGATGCTCTCCTTGAGTATCTCACGTGAAAGAAATAAATGTGTAACCTTCCCCAGCATGGGTTTCATTAAGATCGGTCCTCAACGGCAAACGGAATTGGCAGATGAGGTTTAAAACATCAGAGTAGAATGCAAGTTTATCACATGGAAAGGAACTAACGCATTTCCATGATTTACTGTTAAAACGTAAAAACGTCCTAGAAAAAAGTGACATGTGAGAAGGACTTGGAATCCTGGTGACAGTAAATCTTAATTGGAGCAGCCAGTGTTTGACAGTAGATGCCAAGTCTAAACTGGATTATGGGTGGGTAATTAAAACGCGGCATAGATGCACAGATTAGAACATTATTCTCCCATTAACACAGTCACTGTTTAGACACTGGAAACTTTTGTACAGTTTGGGCAGCAGTCACAAAAAATACAGTGGAAGAGCTGAAACAGATACAAAGGGGGGCCAACAAAGACATTAAAATGACAGGTGGACTGCAATACCCAGAAAGATGAGCAAGAATTAGGTTATCTCTAGTTTAGAGAAAAGACGGCTTTGGGGGGATATAATAAATATGCATAAATATATTAAAGGTTAATATAGAGATTTCTCTCAAGATTTAGAACAGGATACTCCACCACAGTCATCTGCCACCCAGCAAGGTGCACTAACCAGGATACCGCTTCTCTGTCTCCTTCAAACCTCCAGAGCCCATTACAGGGATTCTCCTCCAGCCCGTACTCTTTCTGGGCCCCTAGCGGCATGGTGCACCCCCGTCTCCCCAATTGAAAAGCCGTCCCCGCAGTGGCCCACCGGCTCATCATGGGAAGGCCCTACCAGTAATCCAGCAGATAGCCCGGCCGGAACCCAAATATCCTCTTTCACACGCCGCCCAGAGGACAGCCTTCTCCATGTAACGCCCATGCTATCCTTCAATTCTGCTCACACTCCATCGTATGCATCGGATAGTCTGGGACGGGATACAGCGTCACCGCACCAGGCACCAACTCCCATCACGCACCAACTATCCGTATAAGAAGGCACCCACAGTCTTGCTGAATCACTCCTGGGGCATGGAAGATAGTAAAGCCCAGTCACCTTCTCTCTGATCTGCACAACCTTATACAATCCTACTCTCCAAAACTGATCTCTCAGCATTAGCTAGTCGCATTGTAGGGACTGCTAAACAAGAATTTCTCTCTTCCGCTCGACTCACTACACTCCGTACCAAAGTGACACCCTTGATCAGAACTCACAATCTAACTCTCTGTCTATTCAAGCAGAAAATCTCTACGTCTCATCACTCCTCTCAAATATTTTGCGCTGCAGCAGCACATTGACACCTTGAAGAACAGGAGAAAGGCGCAATAATATCAAGATCCTGCCTCCCATGAATCCGTTACAGCCTATGAACTATACCCCGGCTTGTCCCTCACCAACAATCTTCACGACCTGCTTGAAAGGGCCCCATCTGCCGCCATCGAGATTGATAGAGCTCACAGGGCGCTTCGTCCTCCGGTATTGGACCCCAAGAAACCGAGGGATGTTATCTGCAGAGTGCATTTTTATGAAATAAAGGACGATATCCTGCGTTGCACCCAACAGAGATGGAAGGTCTTCTATAAGGACGTTCCTATACTGTTACTCCAAGACTTATCAAAGCACACCCTGGCTCAAAGGGCTGCCCTAAAACCTCTTCTGGCCGTTCTACAAGAGCATAATATCCCCTATCGTTGGGGCTTTCCCTTCGCCCTTTTTATGCGAGGAAAAGAAAGGTGGTACGCTATCCGTTCCCCTGATGACATCCCCTCAGTGCTCCAGGGACTGCAGATTCGGGACATTATTCTTCCCCCGTGGCCTTCTATGGACTCTTATATCAACAGACCCCCGTCTCGGGATCCACCAGACCCACGAGGTCTGCCTCCTCGAGGAAAAAGGCGCCGACGCCATCGCACTGACTCTTCCACTACCTCTAACCCACCCTGAAGGAAGTCCATGGACATCAGTTTCAAGAGTATCCTTTAATTATCTTGCTCAGTGGGCTTTAAGCAGTCGTCATATGCCAAAATGCTAATATAAGATTGTTCTCTACATTTGCCCCCTTTTTCTTCATAGTAGTCTTAAGCATATTTCCTGGCTACGGGACCCCATCGGTTAAGACACGTATTGTTGTTTAGTAATATGATTGTGAGAGCCAGCCGCTCAATTTTCCTTTCTTTTCTCTCAGCTATCGCATATAGGTGGTAGGGCTCGAGTGTGTTCTACGTGTACTCTCGCCCCATCACTCCCCGCCTACCCCCAGTAGGAACCAGTCCCGATATAGGCCCTCCCCGAGGCCCTAGGGATATTCGACTTTGTTATAGTGACCACTTTAGTCCCAGCTGCAGGCATCTTTACCCCTTTCTTTGCCTGCTTCCTGGTTGTGTGTGTGCATATTTGTTGTGTGTAACACCCTTCCTTTCTTATCTCCCCCTTCTCTGTGGCTTACCATCCCCCCCTCTTTTATACACCCCCCCACCCACGTCCTACATCTAAGACATGGCAGACCTATCTTTCGCCTCATTTAACGCACAGGGCCTTAACATCCCGGGTAAGAGGTCCCATATCCTTTATCACTTTCACAAACAAAAAACTAAAATCGTCTGCTTTCAGGAGACACACTTCAAGGAAGGTCACGCAGCCAACATACGAAACAAGTACTATACCGACCGGTATTTTGCGAATTGTCGGGAGTCCAGGTCCAGGCGGGTAGCGGTAGCGATTCATAAGTCCCTAACTCATCAGGTCCAAGCCTGTTGGACGGATGCCAACGCACGCTGTTATCTTAATCCTTAATGTGAGAGGCCAGCTTTTCACGGTTGTCAAGGTATATGTTCCAAACCAGGGACAGGCTGCCTTTCTTCCTCGCGTAATGGAGAGACTGATCACTGTGGTTCAGGGCACGGTTGTTCTCTGTGGGGACCTGAATGCCACCTTGGCCCCTGGTTTGGACAATTCCTCAGGCAAGTCCTCACTGTCCTATTCGACTATTAAGTCAATTAAGAAAGCCTACGCTTCGCTCCAGCTATGTGATGTTTGGAGATTGTAACACCCTAGCGACAGAGATTTTAGCTTCTACCATCCTCACAATGCTTACAGTCGTTTAGATTAAATATTAGTTTCCCATGTTGGCCTCCCGTGGGTCTACACCCCGTCAGTGTGCAACATCATCCTATCTGACCATGCCCCTGTCTATTGTTCATTATCGCTGCCCTCTTCCTCGAGGCCTGCCTGGGCATGGCGCTTAAACGAGTCCCTATTATTAGACGTTGCCTGCGTTGCTGATATCTCTCAGACTATTGCAAATTTCATGCGGGATCATATACATGATTCCTCAGCTCCGACAATTCAGTGGGAAGCTATCAAGTGTGTTGTGAGAGGAGTCCTTGTCAGGCATGGCTCGAGGCTTAAGAGAGACAAAGCAGCCAAGCTAAACCTGGCCTTAGCTAGGGTCTCTGCGCTGGAGCTCCAACATAAGCGTGCTCTAGCGGCAGATACCTTGCGAGACCTGCTCTCCGCGAGATTAGAAGTACTGTTGGAGTCTTCCTGGCGAAGATTCCTACAAGTGGGCCGTAGCCGGCTGTATGAGTATAGCAAAAAGAGTGGGAGGATGTTAGCAAGGTCTTTGAGACATCGGTTGGCCAGATCCCACATATCCCAGATTAAATCTCCAAATGGCACATTGGTACATACTACAGGAGAGGTTACCCAAACGTTTCATACGTTTTATTTCAAATTGTATAATCTCCAGCCCTCCGCCGGCTCTGTTACGGAACCAGAATTCCCTGCCCTCCCCTCAACTCCATCCAGTATCAACTTCTCTGATTTTGAATCCCCTTTTACTGACTCGGAGGTCCCTTCCGTTATCTCCGGCCTGCCCAATGAGAAAAGTCCGGGCCCAGACGGATTCACGGGCAAATTTTACAAAACATTCCGAGACGACTTAACCCCTTTGCTAGTACGAGCTTTTAACCATGTCTCCTCGGATAACCCATTTCCTGACCATGCGACTCTAGCCCATATTGCCCTCATACCCAAGCCACGCAAAGAACCCGCACTATGTGGTAGCTATAGACCAATATCCTTACTTAATGTAGACCTCAAAATCTACGCTAAATTACTGGCAAACAGGCTAAACTCTGTGCTTTCGGATCTTGTGCATCCCGACCAGGTGGGATTTGTACCAGGTAGAGAGGCGCGGGACAACACTCTGAAAACCCTGGATATAGTTCAACATGCCCAATCTCGAAAGATTCCCTTAATGGTCCTATCCCTGGATGCCGAAAAGGCTTTTGATAGAATCTCCTGGCAGTCCTTAATTTTCACCCTTCGGCATCTGGGGATAGGGCCGATCTTTCTCTCGAAAATATTAGCACTCTACCACGCCCCCACTGCTAAGTTGAAGGTCAACGGCACCCTTTCAGACTCGTTCACGATAGCGAATGGCACACGACAGGGCTGCCCCCTCTACCACCTCCTGTATGTTCTGGTCATGGAAAACCTGCTCTCTGCAATACGTAATGACCCGGACATTACGGGAGTTAACATTGCAGGGAACGAACATAAGTGTTCGGCATTTGCGGACGACCTCCTGGTGTACCTGACCAACCCAACCGCGTCGCTCCCATCCCTTATGTCTGTACTCCACAAATTCGGCATTTGGTCCAATTTTAAAATAAACATCTCCAAATCCGAAGCGCTAGGTGTAGGCCTGCCCCCCTCGGTTCTCCATCAGCTTAAATCAGGATATCCCTTTGTGTGGCCATCCAAGGGCCTGTCCTACTTAGGAATCACTATTCCAGCGGCCCTATCAAACATTTTTTCTCTTAATTTTTAATCGGCATTTAGATGAATCACCCAGGACCTAACTTTATGGACTAAACAATGTTTTTCCTGGTTTGGCAGGGTTAATGTCTTGAAAATGACAGTCTTACCCCGCATACTGTACTTGTTACAGACCATCCCCACCTTTATCTCAAACTCTTTCTGGCAGCGTTTACAACGCCTCTTCACATCCTTTGTCTGGCCCTCATCCCGCCCCAGACTTTCATACGCTGTGCTGACTAGACACAAGACTCTGGGCGGGTTAGGACTACCGGACTACAGAAAATATTATTTAGCCTCGGCGTACTCGCAAATGCTGGATTTGGTGTGTAGAGATGGTAAAAAGATCTGGACATGTGTAGCGCGTGGTCTGTCAGCTCTGTCTCTTGCCTCGCTCCCCTGGATCTGGACCTCTGCCATAGGGAACCGGTATTGCTTCTCCTACACTGTCAAACATACTCTAACCTCGGTCTGTTCACACAAATCATACAACAGTTTAATTGATAGGCTGGGACCTCTCATGCCGATTTCAGATAACCCCTCCTTCCCGCCTGGAATGGGCTCGTGCCCTTTCTTTGGAAGCTCTAAGCTTACCCCCTTGCGTCACAACCAAGTGATGATGGGAGGTCGGCTTCTCCCGCTTTCAGGACTAGTAGACGGGTCCACCAGTCAGACCCTCTCTACCTTTCAGTATATCCAGCTGAAACATTTCCTTTCCTCATTTGGCGGCACGCTCAATGCCCAAAGGCCTCTTACTAGATTTGAACACATGGGCCTCCAACAGACACCCCCGCGACATTCTATTTCCATGCTCTACCGGGAACTTTCTGCCAGTGATCAGCTAGATCTTCCCCCCTACTGCGCTGCGTGGGAGAAGGATCTGGGCAAACAGTTCTCTCCCTCACAGTGGCACAAATGCTTTAACCTCACCCATAAGGCTGTTATAGCAACAAAAGCTCAGGAGACAAGTTTCAAGATTCTATCCCGGTGGTATAGGGTTCCCCACCTACTCCACAAATGGTACCCGCAGGTCCCTGAGACATGCTGGCGCTGTGGAACATCTAGGGGGACCATGCTTCACGTATGGTGGGACTGCCCCTTCTTGACAGGTTTTTGGAATGCAATATATGGTGTCCTTAGGGACATTTCAGGCACGTCTATCCCAAAGACCCCCGAGGCAGCTCTGTTGTTTATGTTTGACCTTGGGGCTCCTGCTTACAACAAATCCCTCCTCAGACATTTGCTGCAGGCAGCGAAAACGGTTATTCCTAGGCAGTGGAAATCGTCGGAACCACCTTCTATTGAGGATTGGTTTGTGGAGGTCTCCCAGGTATATCACATGGAATAACTTTTAGTCACTACTGAAGATCAAGCCCGGCTTTTGGCCAGGACGTGGGCACCCTGGCTTCAGTTTAAAGACTCCCCTGCCTTCCATTCACTTAGTACGTAGATATGGCGTGATCCTCGCGGATATGGAGTCCCCTTCTGCCTGCAGAAACCCCAATCTCGCCCCCCTTACCTTTCTCTCACTGTTCCTCATTCTGTCATCCCACCCTTCCCCCCTCTTTCCCCCATTTTTTTTTTTTCTTTTTCCTCTCTCCCTCTTGTTGCTGTTTGGATGTGAAGTATGTGTGAGATGTCGTGTTGTATGCCCTGTTGGATTGTTCGACGGCCGAAGCACATGTTTTTGTTTGAAACTCTCATTTTGGACTGTTAAAGTCCCTTTGACATAGGGGCCGTGTAATAGTACTATTCTGTTCTAGGTTTGCGTATTAGACCCATTTTCCACACCAGTTTTGTTTGTTGTTCCTCTACAGCATTGAACATACTCATACTCATGACTGTGACATTTTTTCCCTTTCCTTATCATTTTTGTTTCTTATGAAGATTGGAATGTTACAATAGTACTTTTTGTCAGTTTTTTCTTACAATTTGCTGTTATACTACATCTCTAATATTATTGTCGGTTTTATTTTGACATAAGCCTGCTATACCTGCAAGCATTGTTATACCGCATTCACCTTGCCTTGCTATGCTTTCTAGTTTATACTTTAAATAAAAACCGTTGAATTACAAAAAAAATAAATAAATAAGGAAAGGAAGTATTCAAATTTAATTTTAAAAAGAGCTGAAAATACTGTCACAGAAAGAACGAAAGGAAATGTTGACAACAAAAATAGACAGCGAGAAATTTAATCATAATAAGACGACTTTTGTAACCTCTTACACAGTAGAGATTATAATGAAATCAAAAATATATTTTATCAGTGCATACCAATATTAAGACAAGATCCTGTGCTAGCTAAAATAATAGATGAGGGAGTACAATGCGTATCTAGAAAAAATCGAACTATTGCAAGCTATATATCACGAAGCATGTATTTGAAACCAGATAGTAGGAGAACAACGAGGTTCATATCAGTGTGGGGGAACGAGGTATACAGTCTGCAAATATATGACGAAGAAGAACTAATTTTGTAATGCAGACAAAACCACACAATATAACATAAAAAGTTTCATAAATTGTAAAACACATCATGCAATATATGCAATAGAATGCACATTGTGCAATAAAATATATGTAGGATGTACGATTAGACAAATCAAAAAAACGCATTGCAGAGCATATTACAGGTATAAACAATAAACAAACTTTTAAATCTGGAGCTGTCAGGCATTTTGTAGAAGAACATCAAAGTGATTTAAGTCATTTCACATGTTATGGTATAGAAGCAGTTAACAAACCCGCAAGGGGAGGACATTGGGAACAAAAGGTTAAAATGAGAGAAGCATTTTGGATTTTGCATTTAAACACACGTATACCTCAGGGTTTAAACTTTCGTAATGATCTGATGTATATATACAGTTAAATGAGTTATTGTAGAGGAAAAAAATTAGGTCTTAAAGTATTTGGAAATTGAAATATATGGTACTGAATTTTGATTGGTTTTAAAAGGTTTTTAAGTAAATCACAGGTGTGTGAGAGGGAGGGCCGTGACGAAGAACCGTAAGGGTTAGAAACGCGTTGCCCAGGAGCACGCACAATGTGTGGGTCTGCTATTTTTGACCAATAAAGAAATCATTCCATTTAGCACTGGAATCTTCAAGTCTGTTTTCTTGGACTTACCTGTTATCTGAGCGTACATTGTAATGCTTTCCCTTCAATAAAAATTAAATGTTAAAAAAAACAAACATTGTAACATCTTAACATAGGACCCCTTCTTTTATGTCACCTTCACAATTCTTGTACCCATTGCACTTTTGGGCTTTTTGAGAGTTTCTGCTTGAATTTTCTTTTAGCTGGATGTCAATATCCAGTGCCTCCCAAAGCTGCTGTTTTGATGTGAACTGCCTCCCTTCCTCATAGATCTTTTGCTTATGGATATTCCAGAGGTTCTCAATTGGGTTGAGGTATGGGAAGGATGGTGGTTACATTATGAGTTTTTCTCCTTTTATGCCCATAACTAGTGATGATCAAACCTAAAAAGTTTGAGTCGAACCTCAAACTTTGAGAAGTTTAGTTCGAAGTTCGAGTCGAACTCGAACCACATTAAAGTCAATGGGAGAAGATGTTCGGGTTAATTTTTATACCTACACAGGTGAGGAGAAGCTGTAATTACCTTCCTTAACAGTACACCACTAGGCGCATTATACGCCGAGCACGACACATTGAAATGCGCCTAAAAATGATATGCTGTGCGCCTCCATAACACAGCATATCATTCTTAGTGTATGTAATGCGCCTATCGAGGCACATTGCGCACAGAGGCCCATAACATATGATTACTTGTTTATAGGTGATAGGCACATTACATAAACTAGTAATTTTATGTTATGCGTCTTTGTGCGAAAATCACGGCACATAGCATATCATTGGAAGAGTATGTAATGCGCCTATGTGCTGCGATTTGCGCACGGAGGCGCATAACATATCATTACTAATTTATAGGCGATAGGCGCGTTACATAAACTAGTAACGATATATTATGCACCTTTGTGCGCAATGCGCCCTGATAGGCGCATTATATATACTACCAATGATATGCTATGTGCCGCGATTTGCGCAATGCTCCTTTCTAGGTGCATTATGTTTACTATGCAAGGTATATCTGACGGCAGATTTTTATTATGCAAGGTATACCTGACGCCAGATTTTTGAGAGGATCGTACTTTCAGGTGCACTTTACACTGATTTAATGCACCTAAAAACTAATAAAATAGCTTGTCAAATGTGATGTAGAACGCGATCATTTACTCGAACAAACAGTAAAATGTTCAGTTCGGCTCGAGTTCTAAAAAATCATGAAGTTCGAATGTAACTTTTTTTTAGAACAGTTCGATCAACACTACCCATAACAACTAATGACTCAGAGGTCTACTTTTCAGCATGAGAAGAGACGTTATCATGCATGAATATGATTTTGCTGGGGAAAGCACTTTTTTCTTTTTTTTTTAACCATGGAAGAAAGTCATCAGACAGAAACTTTATATACTTTGCAGAGGTCATTTACACACCTTCAAGGACCCTAAAGCAGCTACCAGCTCTCTCCATGATTCCAGACCAAAACATGACTAATTGCTGACATCACAGTCTTGTTGGGACATGGTGTCTGTCCACCAACCATCCACTACTTCATCTATCTGGACTACCCTGGGTTGCCTGGCCCTCATCATCAAACAAGACATTTTCAAATGAGTCTCTGTATTTCTGCTTGTGAGTTCTGGTTAGGGTTGGCTGAATAGTAGGTTTATAGACAACTGCAATCCTATGGAGGATCCTACACCTTGAGGTTTGTGGAACTCTAGGGGAAGCAGCAGATTCAAATACCTGTTTGCTGCTTTGCAGTGGTTTTTGAACAGTTTATTTCTTAATCTGACAGATTTGTCTGAAAGAAACCTTCTTCATTAGGCTTTTATCTGCACAAACCCATCTGTGCTCGGAAGCAGCCATAAATCTCTTGACAGTACAATGATCACATTTAAGTTTTTGTGAAATATCTAATGTTTTCATACCTTGTCCAAGGCATTGCACGATTTGAAGCTTTTCAGCAGTAGAGAGATCCTTTTTCTTTTCGATATTGCTAGAAACCTGCGCCCTGCCTAATTATGTGGAACGTCCTTAAAGGGGTTGTCTCACTACATTGATTCATCTTATCTCAGTCCCATTTTCTTGGTTTAATTTTGAATTCAGAGGCGTGTTTACTGGCTTCTACTAGGCTGCAGTAGAAGCCAGGTCTGTAGTTATAGCAACCAGTGCTGACAGCCTATCAGGAGAGATTGAACAGGTCTGTAGCTATAGTGACCTGAAGAGCTGATGCAGCCCATACAAGAGGGGATATCTCAGAATGGGTAGGATACTGTTAATGGACACATACTGCAAAGTGACTTATTTTTGCAAGCAAGATCTTTAACATTAAAAGCAATCCATGTAGTGAGACAACCCCTTTAAGTAGGTTTCCTTTCAATGGCCATACAAGGCAAACTATATATCACAGGTGTTTTAGATGGATTTCAGGGATCCAAAGAGCCCTGAGACATAATACTATCCATGAGCTTAACTGAAATACAAAAATTACTTCTTTACGACACTTTGCATAATACTTTGGAACATGGTGTACATATTTACAGTTGAAACCAGATGTTTACATACATTATATAAAAAGACACATATGCATGTTTTTCTCACTGTCTGACATGAAATCAGAATAAACCTTACCCGTTTTAGGTTAGTTAGGATTAACAAAATTTTACATTTGCCAAATGCCAGAATGATACGAGAGAGAGAATTTTTTAAGGCAAAGTCAAAAGTTACATACATTCATAGCATTTGGTAGCATTGCATTTTAAACTGTTTTTAAAATAAAAAAACACCAAACCTGCAAGCTGCACAGGCTGTCATAAAAGTGCAGCTTGCAGGCTTGGTGTTTTTTTATTTTTTCCTCTCTGGATAACGGAGGTCGGTTGACCCAGTGAGAGGCCTGGATTTGGCTCTATTGAGAGGTAAAGATAGCATAGGACTGCCCGACCTGAGATCACGTTGAAAGTCGTGGGCAGCTTAAGCAATTTTTGATCAAAATATGTGAACCGAGAATCTCAAAGTTTTTTCATGTATGATAGCATAAATGCTTCTTTAGGGATTTCCATGTAATGTATTGCCCTTTTTGCAGTCGTGTGCCGCTGGTAGTGGTGTGCGTGTATATATATATATATGTGCCGCAACCCTGCCAGTGGCACCCAGGTTTGCATATTGTTTTTTCAGAAATGTTTTTTTGTGCAGAACCATACGTTGTATTTGGTGTATATTGCTTTTAATCTATATGGGGAGGAAAGGGAACCTCCATTTTGGTTTTCTGCACTACGCCCACTTTCACAGGCTGTCATAAAAGTGCAGCTTGCAGGTTTGATGTTTTTTTTTTTTTCCTCTCTGGATAATGGAGGTCGGTTGACCCAGTGAGAGGCCTGGATTTGGCTCTATTGAGAGGTAAAGATAGTATAGGACTACCCGACCTGAGATCACGTTGAAAGTCGTGGGCAGCTTAAGCATTTTTTGATCAAAATATGTGAACCGAGAATCTCAAAGTTTTTTCATGTATGATAGATAGCATAAATGCTTCTTTAGGGATTTCCATGTAATGTATTGCCCTTTTTGTAGGCTTCCAAGCTTCTCCCTTTTTCCTCCAAACGTAACGATGGTCATTAATGCCAAACAGTTAAATTTTAGTTTTATCAGATCACAAGATGTTTTCTCCACAAATTTGTTCCTGTGTGCATTTTCAAACATTTATCTGGCTTTCATATGCTTCTTTCGGAGTAATGGCTTCTTCCTGGCAGAGTGGCCTTCCAGCCCATGTTGATACAGTGCTCGTTTCACTGTGGATAATGACACAATCTTAGCAGCTTCCGCCAGCATCTTCACAGAGTCTTTTGCTTTTGTTCTTGGGTTGATATGCACATGGGGGACCAAAGCATGTTTATCCCTGGGACACAAACCTGCCTCCTTCCTGAGCGGTATGATGGCAGGACATTCCCATCTTGTTTGTACTTATGTATAATTGTTTGTACAGATGAACGAGGCACTTTCAGGTATCTTGAAATTGTATCTAAGGATGATCCAGACTTGTGCAAGTCCACAATTCAATTCCTCATATCTTGGATGATTTCTTTAGACTTTCCCATTATGTTACACACAGAAGCAGTGTGTTTCTAGTGTGATTTAAAATACATCCACAGGTGTTTCTCTAAATAACTCAGATGTTGCCAATAAACCTATCATGTTACCTATTCTGTGGATTAATGATATATGTCTGTCATGGTACAACCCCTTTAAGGTCTTGTCTACTTGATGGCTGGAGTCTAAGGTACCAGACAATCTGTAACTACATGGTTGTGAGATGTCAGTCTGGTATTGACCAATTGTATAGTACTCAACGTTCCCTGTAATGACACAGAATGAGACATATCACTGATATCTTGAACTCAGACTAAATTCTCCTGGTACGTGAGTTGAGTGATGCGCTCTGCTTACCATCATTCTATTACTACTATCATTTATGATGAAAAGCTTATATATCTATTTTATCTCTATCAGATTCAAATACACTTTTACCATCATCAAGCAATGGCATCTCCAGGTAGGATACAAACATATCTTCTCCAATGTTGTGCTCAGGTCCCATTGGTGGTCTCTGGCTCTGTATTTATACTATCTATTCTGATCTGTTGGTATCAGTAATGACATGCAACTAATAAGAGTTCTGAGATTTCAATATTAGAATTGTATCTATTTGTTTTTTATGTCTATATTTCGTAGATCCACTAATGTCATTGTAATTTCTGATGATGATTCTAGAAGCGAGGAAAGATCAGATTGCAAAAGTAAGGAGTAAATAGCTGTGTGTTGTAGATACAGTCTAGATTTCTGGTATTGAACATAGTAGATTATTCTGTTCTCTGTACTATTTTGAATTATTACAGGACTCAAAACTTCTGATACAGAAGCAGTTCATACCTCTAAGCCATGGGAATCTCCAGTGGTGATTAGTGACAGTTATAATGATTACATAATAATTACACCAACCATAACTGTCACAGGTCAGTGTCCACAACTATGTAGATAACATCAATTCGTGAGCAATTACAATATAGTTTATATTATTTTGATCTGTAGTGAACGACAATAGTCCAGTTAGTGGGATTCTCAAAATATATGTGTTCCTTATACTGGATACAGGCATATTTATTTGCATGCACTGTCTGAAACCTCAAGTACTATCACTAAGATATACCTCCTATATTAGGTCGTCTTCAGAGTACCAGAATGGAGAATAGCTACAATGGCTTTGCTGAAGAGGGACAAAAATGATCCTGTATTGTCAAAAAGTCTTCCAGATGGGGATGCACTTACACATAGACTTGTCAATGCTTCTGCCAGTGGCATGCAACAATTATGTTTTACACATTCGAGATTTCAGCCTCCAGATAGGCATTTGTATCACTAGGTCTGCTGTATTATGACTGCTTGTTAATGACTTCATGTAAAGAGGTCCATTCTAGTAACAGATACCCTTTATTGGCCTTTGAACCCTGTAAGTAGCTTCTCTATCCATACAAATTATGGTAATATATAGACACATATGCATTTGTTTTTCTGAATCAATATGTCCCTTTAATGTGACCTTCTCCATGACCACTCTATCACTAGAAAGATTTTCACTGCTGCATATTTCTATACAGATAATGAACCATATGAATGTGGAGATGTATTCCCTTTCTGAGGAAAGGTGAGTGAGATGGAGTTCATATTTCTTCAATTAGTCCTGAGGGTGCACTTTGAAGCAGGAGTTTTGTAACAACTCCACCATACAATAAACTACTGCATTTAAAAAAAATGTTTTTTGTAGCATGAACATAAAAAAAGTTTGTTTTTTTAAGTTATTTTTTATACTAGTCACATTTCACACTACATAACCTGATTAATTCTATTACAGTCATATAAATACCTAATGTTTGTAGTTTTTTTTTGTGTGTAATGTATGCACAATATTTATTTATTTTTCCACACTTTGTATGTTTTTTTTTTACATTTTTCTAAACCCCATTAAGAGATAAATATGTGTATTTTTTTTTACACTTTTATTGCAGTTAGTAATCGATTAGCATACTCATGCATGCTAATATATTACATTCTGTGTCAGTATGACATAGGCTGCTGTCAGGACAACACAGTGTGTCCTAACAGTAGACTTACTATGCAAACAGCACTGGGGCTACTTTAGGGCTGACTGTATAGACATTGCCCTGATGGAGCAGGGAATCCCATTTGATTATGCCACAGTCACGGACCGCAGCATCAAAGGCTTAGACGGTGGGGATTGGAGGCAGTCTCTGGTCCCTGACATTCACAGAGACTGCTCTAGGAACAGAGCTGTTAACTACAGTTTCATTCCTAGCACAGTTGCAGCACTGGGAGCCAAAAACCACGCTTGTCTTCAACGATTCAGATAGAGGACACACACACAAAAAATAGCGAGCCATCATTAAAGGGTGTAACGACTCACTCTCATCCGGACGCCATCTTGGTTAAGCTCGGGGGTCATTCAGCTCTCGGAACGCCGTCCTTTGTGAACAGTATTGGCACACTGGCACCAAGGATCAGTGTAACACTGGCCTCAGCCAGCTTTACTCAGGCACAGGATAACAAAACATAAACAGAAAACCTCAGGCCGTCCAGCCACTAAATACACATACAGTGAGTCCCTCACTGCCCAGTGATCTGTGTCTACCACACAGGACCACCAAAACCACAGAATTCTTACTGTTGTAATAATATAGAGTCCTTGGCTCCTCTGCTGCTCCATTCCAAATAGCAGACCACACCCCCTGATCACCTGCAGGCCCAGGCCTTTTATAGGCCTTCAGAGACCTGCCAAAAATCTGTCCTGAAACGGGGGAACAGCCACCCACCCAACTGTTCTGGGAAAAGCCAGCCCATAATGGCTGGGCATCAGCCATACTATACATAGGTGTCAGCAACCTAGTGTTGCTGACAGACAGAAACCGGCTTCCCCCACCAAGACCAGGCCCTCGGTGGCACATTTCTAGCAGGTCTCCTGCTGTACGCCACCTAGTGGCAGCACCATGCGACCACTTAAGGTCGCTCTGCCACAAGGGTTAAATGAAAAACAGATATAATCATGAACAAAAGAACAAAAAGAACTGCATGTCTCCGGAGGTGCTTCCCAACCAGCCACAAATATCTCAGAAATATTCCACTTAGTCGCTAAGTCATTATGTAGACACAGAAACTGAATTGTCACTTGGTCCCCCGAGTCTCCCCAGAGTTCAGCACTGATTACCATGCTGTGTGATGGAATGGTCTCATTAGGTGCATTATCGCAACATCAGTCAATAAGTTACATATGAAGGCTTTCCAGTGTTTATTTCTTTGCACTTGATTCCTTTAGAATTTTTTATGTAATCATACATTGTTATATAATCTTTTATTCCTTATAGAACACCTTTATGTAACATCCATGACTGTTTTATTGAACAAATTACTGCACCAACATCCGAATATGTGACCAATTTTCAGGAGACCAAAGAGGTGTTGGTAGCACAACTATTTGAACTATACAACCAGACTTTGTTTAAGCACCAGGTATCTCATTTTCAGTCTCTGAATTACACATTAATACATGTATTTTCCCATTTTAAAGGGGTTGTCTCACTACAAGGATTGCATTTTATGTTAAAGATCTAGCAAAAACAAGTCACTTTGCAATATGTGTCCATTAACAGTGTCCTACCTATTCCTAGATATCCCCTCTTGTATGGGCTGTATCAGCTCCTCAGGTCGCTATAGAAAGTCTGCTCATCATGAAGACATCATGTGTTAGGTTTGATAAGAAGATAGAAATGAGCATGGGAAGAAAGTCACAGCAGAGACATTTGGGTTGCTCTGAGATGATGTGATTGTATTTGGCTCATAGCTCGATAGGACTGAACATTTAATGGATTTATGTTTTACCTACCTGCTTCTTTAGCTTCCTCATAACATACAAATAATCTGGAGCAATAGGCTGAGGACAACAGCTGCTCGGTGTCTCCATATACTTGACAGTGGGGATCGCTATTCCAGAATTAAGATATCTGAAACAATCTCTGACTCTGCAGGTAAGTTAAAAAATCTTTATAGACATGTTATGAAGCTGCTTTGAAATTTCGGGATGAGTCGAAAATCCTAGGACATACTTTTATTTCAGAAATGTAAGGGAAAATGACATATCTTAATAACCAGAGAGTAATGGGTTAGGGGGCCTATATTTTATGCTATCTCCGGGTCATGTAGCTTATCAAAGAAAAATAGAACTGTCTCAGAAAAAGGCTGCCACCATTAAATTTGCACAATCAATGTAGATAGAAACGCTGATCGGCACCAGTGTATACTTTGCAAGGATATGGGGAGACCATATACGTATGTATACTCACTGGGACACTCCACTCTCCTCAATTGCCGTAGGTGGTGCTCAGTCCAAAGTGACAATATCCAAAATGGCAATGTGAAAAAGTAATAGACGGCACTTACCAATTTTCTAAACAGCGTTTCTTTGTTGCATAAAGTGTGTTGTCCCTGGTGCTGAACACAGAGCTGAAGGTACTTGGATTCACTCGTTATGAAGCCACATGAGAACTTTCTGTGTTGATAACTTTTGAACCAAAAGACATATTGCAAACCTGAGACAAATCTTTGATATGCTTGCTACATGACCACCTTTCCATTGGAAAATCTTACCCTTGATCCAAAATGGCAAATGTATATTTATAAATTGTGAGACAGTGACAGTTGGAGTTAATAAGGGAAGGTATATTTCCCTTAGGGTACTCTCCTATGCGGCATTGGGGAGTATATGGACAGACATGTATCACCGAGAGGCCTGGGCTCGGTGAAGGAAAACAAGCAGTTTGTGTGTCAGTAGCACTACGATACTGACATGTCTTAGTTTTAGTAGAGCGGTTCCAAGCCGTTTAGGTCAGGCTGGATTTTCCTGGAGTGGCCAAGTGATGGGTGGGAGGCCCTCCCACATACCAGGTGAGGCTAATAGTCTCTATAAGCCTGGGCCTGGTGGAACTCTGGTGTAAAGAGGAAAGACTTACTGGGTTCTATAGCCTGTATGTCTAGAGGAATCCTATTGAAAATTTATGAGCAAAGCTGAAAAGGTAGGTGTGAGCAAGACGACTTACAAACATGGCTCAGTTACACCAGTTCTGTCAGGAGGAATGGGCCAAAATGCCTACCAACTATTGTGAAGTTTTTGGAAGGATATCCAATGTTTGACCCAAGTCATACAGTTTAAAGACAATGCTTCCAAATACTAATGAAATGTATGTAAACTTTTGACTTTACAGAAAATAATAAAAATGCCTCAAAAAATGCTCTCCCATTATTTTGGCATTTGGCAAATACAAATAAGTTTGGTAATCCTAATTGACCTAAAACGGGTAAGGTTTATCCTGATTTCATGTCAGATAGTGAGAAAAACATGTTTATGTGTATTTTTATATAGTGTATGTAAAGTTCTGGATTCAACTGTATATCGATATATATACTGTATATCTATATGTATTTATATCTATATAGATATATATATACCAGATCGGTTCTTGTGATATATTGTATCTTTATTATTTATTGTAATTATATATTTTTAATATTTAGAGCGTGTAAGAGATGCCTTAATACATGAAATGTGTCATGCTGCCTGCTGGCACATTGATGGAGTGCCAAATGATGGACATGGCCCAGTATGGAAGTCCTATGCTGAAAAAGTCACCCGTGTCCACCCTGAATTACCACCGGTGTGCACACACCATAGCTATGATATTAATTACACTTACAACTATGTGTGTGTATGGTGTCAAATCAGGTACGTGATATTTTTTCTCTGTGCATCTATGAAGAGAGGGGACTCTATAGCAAAAAGGAAAATGTGCCTCCCATGATGGAGCTGGTTTTGTCACTCAGGACAGTGGGACCTCATGTTTGTTTCCCTCTTTATCTTTTTTATATATATATATATATACTATATATATAATATATAAATATATATATATATATATATATCTATGTTAGGCAATAATGTGATGTTGTATGGTTATTACTACCATATACTGTTACAATGTAAATCTGAGCCCATCCTCTGCTGGTATTCTTGGCCAGTTCCTTTCTGCTAATCACTGTCCTTTCCTTCCAGTGTGGGACGTTTCACATGTCTTAATGAAGACAAAGCATATTGCCAAAAATGTGGGAGTGGACTGATCTTTACTGACCACCATTCCAAGATAAGGTCAGTCCATCTACAAGTCTTTTATACTCCATATTGCAGAGGCATTTTCAGAGAGAATTATAGTGCAGCAAAAAGACCAGCATCCAGAACTGACTATCCAAAAAGGATGCAGAAACTTAGACCTGGCTCCTCTATGAAGCGAAAGCGCTCTATGGCTTCCATTATTAAATGTAAGTATATATGTTCTCTATGATTTAGTAGTAGAGCAATGTGATAGTCTGCAATGTTCTCATTTAATATACATATAACATATATATATTCATATATGAATCAAAATCACTAAAACTATCAATATTCAGAGAAAACCATCAAAGATGCAGCTCTTTTTCCGAGGTTTAAAGGACCCTGCACCTGACCTGCATTCCCTTTTCTGAAGGCTATAAATTTGGGCGCTTCTCCAGATATCACAGAAAGGGCAGGCATTATGACCAGTTATGCTTGGAACAACTGTGACAAATATATCTTAAGGAAGATGCGTTCACATAGTCAAGCCTGGATAAGAGTAAACATGAATGCCAAATATTGGCCTCATTGCAGTCTGGTAAGGGCTAGTTCACATGGAGTTTTGACTTTTTTAGATGCATCTCGGGGACCGACAGACGGACCAGAGACACATCCCTAAAACAATTAGCAGTGGACTTATCATGCCCGCAATGTGGAAACACGCAGCGGCGATCAAGTGAGGAGGATCGCACATGCGTGTTTTTGCATCGCGCCTGTTGGGTCTGCTTTATGGACCTGATCAAAGAATTGCATGTCAATTCTTTGATCACATCCGCAAGACGGACCCGACAGGCATGATGCAAACACGCAGTGGCGATCTCTCACGTGATCACCGCTGCGTGTTTCTCATTGCGGGCAGTGATAAAGTCACTGCTAATTGTTAGATGCGTCTCTGGTCCGCCCTGTCGGTTCCCGAGATGCATCTAAAAGGCGTATGTTCATATGGAGGCAAAACTCCGTGTGAACAAGCCCTAACGAAAGAAGAGCATTAAAAAAAAATCCATTCCACAGCTTCATAATAAAAAATAAATAAAAATCATACAGTACTGTATTCTGTCTTTTCCTCCTCTGAACAGTGACCATATTTTAGCAGCTTTACATCATCGCGGATAATTCAAACTTAGTGTCAATTTAATTACCATCAGGATACTCTACCATTTCCTTTGAGACCAGCACCAGGAGAGGTAATGATATGTGGCTGTTCTCACATTCATAGCAAGGAGCAGATATAGATGTGGTTCCAAAATGTCTAACTATTGGATAGATTTGCTTCAGAAATTTCCAACTATTGCATATACAGTAATTAATCATTGCCAAATTTTGCAAGCAACAAGAACAGTTGCAAGGTTTACAGCTACAATGTTGCATGTTATTACTTTGACTATGACATTGTAGTGGTCTAATTGACACCAAAA
Organism: Phyllomedusa bahiana; assembly: GCA_025379985.1. Taxonomy (NCBI): domain Eukaryota; kingdom Metazoa; phylum Chordata; class Amphibia; order Anura; family Hylidae; genus Phyllomedusa; species Phyllomedusa bahiana. The sequence continues at coordinate 68,828 of JAODAL010019218.1, forward strand.
TCTACAATAAATGGCGTAATAAACATAGTACAAACACAGCCCTATGTTATGGAGAACACGATTCACACAAATGTTTTGCTTCTGTGATTGACAATAAGTTCCATTGTAATGAAGTTGATTTTACTCTTTAGATGGATCCTGGACCTACTAAGGATTTTAATAACCATAAGTGGATCCTTTCTTATGGAGAGGCGGTTTTCGTGAAACTTTTATTTCTTTCATTTCTACCTAAAGGTAGAAAGGGGGTTCTGACTCAATAATTAGGCTGTAAGTGTGCGACTCCAGAGAAACTCCTCTGAGTGTGTCTGTTCTGAACATTGCTCACACCAAGAAACCTTGTCAGAGAGAGTCACCTCAACTGAAAAGACATGTATGAAGAATCCAGATGAGCAATCCACCAAGCAAGTGACAAGAAAAAGAGAGAGGCAGACTTGATCCCCACCCTGACAAAAAATCTTAACTTAATTCTTGGAAGGCTGGAGGGGACTTTAATTGAATTCGACCGAATACACAGGGCATTATGTCCACAAAGTCAAGATTTGGCATGCCCATGAGACATCATATGCAGGATACATCACTTTACTATCAAGGAGGAAATAATGCGGAAGGCCGAATAATGCAAAGTGTGGAGTTTGAAGGCGTTAAATTGGGGTTATTTCCAGGCCTTTCCAGACGCACATTGCGCATGAGATCGGCGATCAAACCGCTCCTGTCTGTTCTTCAAGCCAAAAATGTTCAATACACATGGGGTTAACTCTTTTCTCTTCAAGTACGACACAAGGACAGTTTCCTGACCTTTCGCTCTCCGGCGGACCTTCAATCCTTTGTGGATGCTCTTGGTCTCCCAGGGGTGTCTCTAGCAGATTGGAATATGGTGATATCTACTGAAGCTCTCCCCATGAGAATACCCCCCCCAAATCCAAAATCTCACCAATCTCCATCAAGCACCCCAAAGCCCCAGAGAGCCCATCAACGGCTCAGAAGCCATGAAGATCATCCTGCCTGGTTGCGTCCTCATCATTGAACCCAAGGACGGTTGTATTGTGAGATCCCTACTGTGGGGTGCTGAATGTGTCCCATCTACCGGTCCCTACATATACTGTTTAGTTTAAGTGTTGATTCCTTTGATGCCTTGGTCCAATGGTTGGGGGCTGTAGGGGTGCACCCAGTTTGTTAATACACGGCTGGAGATCCCGCTCGGGAGTCGACAACCACTAGAGACTGGCCCTTGTCTTGCGGCTTGTAAGGTTTTTCCTATGACTTTACAGTCAATATTCTCTTGTCAACTTTGCCCTTTTGCAAGCAACCGAAGTCTACTATATCTCCCTTTCTCCTCCCCCATTCTTCTCCCATTCCCCCCTTTTTTTCATTCTCTCTTCCACTTCTTTTCTGCAATCCCTCCCCTTTTCTTCTCCTCCATTCTGCATCCTAACGTCAAATCTTGATTTGGGTGTCGGTTGCCTTATTATGAACCTCCTGTCCTGAAATGCTCATGTGTATGATACATTTACTTGCAATTGAAGTCTTTTTCTCCAATTTGGTTTACTTTGGTCCCCCAATAGTCATGGCCTCCAGTTTGTATAACCTGGCTTTCGTAGTTACACATCTGCTCGTTTTAGTTTTTTTGGCCTTTTTTTCATAGGCCTCAGTTAGCTACTGTTCAATGGTTATTGTTATCTACAATTTTGTGTTTACAGTTGGTTCGGGCTACTGTAATGAGTCGACTTCTTGGGTCTTCTTTTCTTTCTACCCCTTGGCTGCTACCTGATGGCTAGCCTTCGAGTAACCTCCCTAAATAGTAAGGGTTTTAACACCCCTGAGAAGCAGTCACAAATTCTGTTATCACCTACATAAACAAAAATCACAAATATATTGTCTGCAAGAAACCCACCTCCCTACAACTCATATTCAATCATACCACAACAGGTATTTCCCTGCCTGATACCACAGCAGTATCTCTACAACCAAAACGAAGGGAGTGGCCATCTTTTTCCACAAGTCACTGCCTGCACAGGTTTTGGATGTGTATACGGATGAGGACGCCAGGGTTCTTTTGGTTAATTGCAGTTTACAGGGCCATGTCTATACACTTGCTAATATATATGTCCCAAACACGGGCCAAATCTCCCATCTAGCCATGACGACCGGTCATCAGCATCTTTGCACATCCTTAATTAGTGGACGTCTGGAGACTCTTACACCTCAGAGACCATGACTACACTTTTTACTCTCACTCTAATGACTCTTATAGCTGTATCGATTATATTTTCCCGCAATACTCCCTTCTCCAATATGTCAAAGAGGCCTCCATAGGTAATATACTGCATTCCGACCATGCCTCTACCCACTGTAATCTTGCCCTTCCGAGTTACCGACGCCCAGTCTTCTCCTGGAAATTGAATGATTCACTCCTCGATGACTCCTTGTGTCTCTCAGACTTACAACGTTCCATTGACACATTTAAGAACAATCATGCAAGGGACCCCACAACACCTCAAACTCAATGGGAAGAACTTAAATGCCTGCTCAGAGGAGTGCTCATAAATCACGGCACCCGGCTCAGGTGAGAGGCAGCATTACAAATTACAGACTCTTATGGTACAGCTCGCCTCCCTAGAACAGTCTCATAAAGCATCGGGCCTGGAGACTGACCTGAGAGCTCTTAATCAGATCCACCATGAATTTCTCCAACTTAAGGAGAATAAACACAAAAAATACAGTCAAATTTGCTCAAACTTTTTTTATGTCTGGAGCAACAAGCCTGGGAGATTCATGGCCTGCTCGCTTCGGGACAAGAGAGCTTCCCTTTTTGTTCCTGCAATCAAGGACTCGGAGGGGCAGATCATTCATCTAACAGAAGACATATTATCAGTCTTCCATAACTACTACTCAAACTTATATAACCTTCTCTCCCCCCTCACTCAAATGATTTACCACCACACCCACTGCTTACTATGGACAATCTTTAAAATTTTTCCCGCGAACGGGTCCCCCCCCCCCCCATCCCTCCTCAGTCTCTCGCCTCTCTGGAGGAACCTTTTTCGCCAGATGAGCTCAGAACCGCGATTTCAGCTATACCCTCGGGTAAAAGTCCAGGCCCAGACGGCTACACTGCTCTCTTTTATAAAGTTTTAAACTCAGAATTGTCTCTCCCTCTCCTTAAAGCTTTCAACACAACTTCATCTAACTCTCCAGTTGTTCCAGCGTTCTTGAGAGCTCAGATCAGGTGGGCTTCATCCCGTTCAGAGAGGCGAGAGACAACACACTGAAGTCCTTTTTCCTTACCCGACATATTCAAACACATAAGGTACCATGCATGTCATTATTGGGGTCTTGGAGGCTGCGGGCTTGGGACCTATTATGCAGGGTAGGATTATGGCATTTTACACCGCTCCGCAGGGCCAAATCCATATTAATGGCTCTCTCTCTGAACTAATAGCTATAAATAATGGTACCAAGCAGGGATGCCCCCTGTCCCCCATACTTTATATTCTGACTGTGGTGCACTTGATGCAAGCAATACGTAACAATCCATCTATCCATGGGTTCCGCGCTGGGCAATTGCACATCAAATGCTTCGCCTTTGCAGACGATCTACTATTATACCTCACAGAACCCTAGACGTCACTACCGGCTCAAGGTCCTAGCGGAATATAGTCGTTTAAGTAATTATAAAATCAACAGTCTAAGAGTACAGCCTTAAGTTTTAATATCCCAGACCAGGCCCTGACCCAGCTAAAGTCCTCTTTTCCTTGGGCAACATCTTCTTTCCAATATTTAGGTGTACAGATCCCTTCCACTCCTTACAAGATTTTTGACTTAAACTTTCCCCCTTGCTTTCCAATATCACCCAGGACCTTATGAAATGGAAAAAAAA